>JARKIC010000649.1:0-220013 GCA_029378375.1 Mycena olivaceomarginata | reverse complement strand
AACCCCCGGCGAACCAAGTTGTGCAATATTTCTATATTTAGGTGTATTTTACTTTCTGTTCATTCAGAAGTGAAATGGGTATGGATTTTTTTGTGGAATCATGTTCGTGGGCCTGAAGCGAGTCCTCTGGGAGGCTAACACAGAAATTAACCACCGGCGAACTGAGTTGTGCAATATTCTATATTTGGGTGTATTTTGCTTCCTGTTTGTTCAGAAGTGGAATGGGTATGGATTCTTTCTGTGGAATCATGTTCGTATTGTAGGTCAAGAGTTCAGCACACAAAAAAAACCTAAATCTTTGCATCCAAGCTGGCATGAAACAGTTGAGTCTTTGCAATGGAGCTGTCAACGGCATTAAAATTTTCGTCGTAAAACGAATCAGTATCAAAAGATCAAAGTTACAATGACGTGGGATTGGGCCTCTTTGTTGGAAATACAAGCTTGACCCACACGTACTTCCGATCATTTGAATATCGCTATTTCACCGTTGTTGCTGCGCCGTAGTTTATTTCAACTTCTGACCCACACATTTCATATTCCGCATACATGTGATATCTTCATTGTCTATAAAGCTAGGATACTTGTTGTAGATACCCCACTGGTTTGTAAACCCTTGGATTCTCTTTGCATCCTCGCCTGGATATCCTCCCCTGAGCCAAATTCTACACCTATTTTTGAAAATATGTTTTGGATCACCTGTTGCCAGCACTAGATGTTCGGAGGTAAAGCAATTCAGTCCGCACAATGGGCGCAGAATCTTTCCAAGAGGACTTAGAGGATTTAATTCATGTGTCATACATAATTCGTGCTTAGCCCAGTGATACGGAGCAGCTCCGTCACTGGCAAGAGCCTAGATGTCACCATGTAAAGCTGCTCCAAAGGGATGTTTACGATACGCTTCAAGGACTGTCTTCATCCAAGCTGCCAATTCTTTGCCTTTCTCTGTATTGTCGGATGGAGAAAGAACTGTAGGCACTGGTGAATAGTGATCTGTTTGAGCATACGGAGCAATTGCAATGACTGTTGCATCGGCCGCCAAACACAGTTTTTCTCCTTCAGTTTCTGGCTCGAAGAGAGCTCAGAGATGCCATTCTGCGAGAACTTGGGCTTGCCTACAGTTGTGGACAATCAAAGTCCACCAAAAAAAAAACTGGATTTTTTTTTAGCCGAGATAAGTGCATGGATTGATAGATCTCCTCAAGGCGGTCCCATCTATCTAAAAATCAAGTGATTCTGTCGAGCCGTTGGTCGGCAAATCATCAATTAATGTCTGGACCACTCAAAATTTTAGCGGACGCTTAAAAGTCGTGGGAAAATTATGAAAAAAATGCGCAATCGATGCGCCTCGTTGAACCGCACCTGATTCCGAAGGAATCTTGAAAATCTATCGAGTGGATGTGGCACAATAAAATAATCTTTCTTGGTCACATGCCTGATTAATGAATGCTTACCTGAGAGGTTTGACGGGCACAGCCAAGGGGATGCCAAAACGTGAGGAAAGTACATCATGCTGATTTCGGACTAAAATGAGGTCTGGGAATCCGAATCTGGCCTCCAAAAGCTCACCCGGCAACGGTTAGAAAGATATGGGCACTTTTATCAATTACCCTTTTGGGGTGATGGATTACTATATCTATCAGCTGACAAACCTTGGCTGGGCATTCCCACCATCATTTTTAGTCCGAATTAGGTACCACAGTGGATAAGCCATGTAGAATACAGGCGGCGCATATTTCCCCGCTGCTGAACTAGAGCGAGTTGGGATTCAGCCGATCAGATTGAATGGGAAGAACGGTACGAGGAGAGAAGTGTGCACAACAGTGAGTTTTTCTCTGCTGGGAAAATGACGCCTTTCCGGATAGAGACAAGGAAGTGGATTTTTTAACCAGCACAATAAGCTACACTGTACCAGTAGCCACTGAGACACGAGATCTACCTGGTGCGGGTCGGCGCCACTTCTGCTGCTTGCTTAGGCCGTATCCATGACAATCCGGGACCACCGATGCCGGAGATCAATTGTCACGTCTACATCAACCATCAAAAAAATTCTCTTTTTTTTTTTTTTTTTTTTGGAGCGTTTGGTATAATGAGTCTCAGTCTGCAGAAGCATTCCAAGGTCATCCGCTATTGTTGTTGGTGGTGAGCCAGGTCTTGCCAGGGAAATTTGCTCAGGAGGAAATGCTGTTACGCACTATTTAAAACCAGTGTGGGACTCTGACCCGAAAAAAACTTATCCTATTCCATGTCTGTCAATCATGAGTTGTATACCCACTAAAACCTCCTCTTGTATCCAGTCATCTGGAAAAGAGTCCTCATTTGCGAGAATACCACTCCATGTGTTTAGTACCATTTGTTTTTTAAATGCGAGCGATCCAAATTTATTCCTATCAGTAAGGATGCGGTCGCGTGTTAGGGTCATGTTGACCGCTTTCAACCATCTGTTGTGGATTTCTGTCGTGCTCTGTATTCTGTCCGGGTCGTCAATTACTCTTCTGTGGCGGATGTTCCATATCAAATGCCATGCGACGGAGACAAGGATGGCAAATAATCGTCCCTTTTCGGGGAGAGCTACACCTTTGTCGGATCTAAATGTGATCAGGTTACAACCCAGTACCAATCCCCAGCTCAGTGCCGGCCACTGATGGTATTTTTTCAACCAAAGTTGTTGTGTCAAGTTCCAAACTAGTCTTTGGCCCGGGGCATTGCAGTCTAATGCAATATGTTCAAGAGTCTCCGGAACATGGCATACCGGGCATTCTGCTCGCACAGCCAAGGCCGTAGTGTGTAGCCAGAAGTCACCCACTCTAAATGTTTTATGTATACACTTCCAGAGAAATTCTCGTGTCAAACGTTGCAGAGTCACTGACCCGATTGACTTCCAATCATTTCGTCAGATGGTGTGTAACCGGAAATATCTTGAATGGAGCATCGTATTCGATCTAGATTTACAAAGGTATATTTTCGCTGGGGTTTTGTGCGGAGTTTCCGTATGATCTTGGTAAATAGTCTCTGAGACCTTTGTGCTAAGTAAATTCCTGGGTGCTGGAACATGGGGTCAATTTCTGTATCAATTTCGACACTCCGGATCTCAAGCTGTGTCAGCACCTTAACTTGGTTATCTGCCACTTTTTTGAATTGAACTCGGGCTACTCTTTCATTCAGTCTCGCAAACACGGCTTTTAACAGCGTGAATTTCGGATCCAAAAGGTCATTTTCGAATTTCTTTCTTTCTTTTACTAAAGCCCTGTCTCCGATTTAGTGACTGGTACCTTCTGGACGTAGGTGTCGAGAGGAGCCATTTGCTCGGAGGTCGGGTGTTTGTATTTGACTAAAACTATAAGATGGAAATCAGACCAGAGACGGATACTTGGCTAGTCTTGGGAAGGCCGGGGATCACTCCCTTATCCTCGTTACTATCTTCTTCCTTACCTTCATCGTCATTTTCTTCTTCTTCTTCCGTCGGTGGGCTCGGACTCAAGCTTGACTCGGAGGGAAGGACTTTCTCGTTCCTGGCCTTTTCTGGAGGAAACCGTTGACATGATGTTATTAAAACTGGGTAAGAAAGGACGCACCACCATCATCGTCTCGAATTGATTTGCGTTGGGAATTCAAGGTCAAAGGGCGGAAACTCCCTGCGGGTCTACGGTTATCTTCTGAGTGAGGAGTTTGAAACTGGTGCTGAATAAGGTTTGAGTGGGAGGTCAAGGTGTTAAATAAATCAAGAAAAACCCGGTCAAGGCTTGAGGAAGCTTTGCTTGCTCCTCCAAGTCTTCGGCATTCTTGGCAGCGCTTGTCTTCTCCTTCGCAGTCCTTTTCGCAGTCTTCTTCGGTTTCGCAGGATTATCCCTGCGGTATTGGAATAGGAGAGCGAATCAAGGGTCCTCCTCAAACGACGGGTAATGATCCAGAATAGTGTGGGCAAGACTGACAAGATCATCTTTTTCTTTGCTCTTGAGATCGTCTGGGAGGACCTTGATACGAGAAGTTCCTTGAGCGGCTCTTTGTTAAGTTTGTCGATAGAGCCTTTGAAAATCATGAGACCCTCAGTCGCAGCGGTGTTGGCCACGCCCGACATGGAATAACCAAGAAATCACGCCATGTGTAAAATATGAAATAGAGGGCCCAGCGGCGTCCAACGAAAGACGACGATAGCCACTAATGAAAATTTCACCCAAAAAATCCTGATTGCAGGCAGGACAGTGAGCATTCCCGAGCTCGGGGAGACGGCCGGGAATACTGTTCAACGGGGCCGGGAATAAAATCCTTGGTGCCCGTCAAGTGCCCGTCCCGGCGAGTTGTTAGGAGCCCGTTTTCCGGAAAACCGCAGACTGTGCATTCCCGAGCCCGGGGACGGTGCCGGTAATATGGCTCCCGAAAGCGTATATAAGACCTGCAATTCCTGCAAGATTGCCCATCATTTCCTGCGCCACATTCATCGGACCGTGTTATGAGCATTTGTAAGCAAAGCATCTCCACATCGGGCGAAATTCCGAGGCGACCCTTCTTCTTTCCACCCTTGCGGTCGCAAGTGAAAGTCCGAGCCCACTTCTCTCCACCACGATGGCGGCAAGTAAATGGGCCACAGCAGATTCAAGGTTGATTGCCTTCTCTGCGTTTTATTTGTCTCTCTATTGACATTACTAGTCACAGGAATTTTGGGCCCATACCCTCCACCCCCGTGGTCGAAAGCGAGTCTTGGTCTCCTTCTTTCCACCCTTGTGGTCGCAAGTGAAAGCCCGAGCCCACTTCTCCACCACGATGGTGGTCAGTAAATTTGGCCGCAACAGTCTCAAGGTTGGTTGCCTTCTCCTGCGTTTTTTTTTTTTTTGTCCCTGTACTAACGTTACAAGTCATAGAAATTTTGCCTCCACTCCCGTGGTCGAAAGCGAGGGTCCTGGTCTCGTTCTTTCCACCCCTGTGGTCGCAAGTGAAAGTCTGAGCCCACTTCTCTCCACCACGGTAGTGGCAAGTAAAATTGGCGGCAGGAGTCTCATGGCTGGTTGCCTTCTCCTGCTTATTTTGTCCCTGTACTGACGTTACAAGCAACAGAAATTTTGCTTCATTCCCGTGGTCGAAAGCGAGGGTCCTGGTCTCGTTCTTTCCACCCTTGTGGTCGCAAGTGAAAGTCTGAGCCCACTTCTCTCCACCACGATGGTGGCAAGTGAAATTGGCCACAGCAGACTCAAGGTTGGTTGCCTTCTCTGCATTTTATTTGTCTCTCTACTGAGGTTAAAAGTCACAAACATTCTGTGCCCATACCCTTCCACTCCCGGGGTCGAAAGCGAGAGTTGCGTCCATACCCCTCCACCCCCGTGGTCGAAAGCGAGAGTCTTGGTCTCCTTCTTTCCACCCCTGTGGTCGCAAGTGAGGGTCTGGGCCCACTTCTCTCCACCACTATGTTGGCAAGTAAATTTGGCCGCAGTAGTCTCAGTTGAAAGTCCGAGCCCACTTCTCTCCACCACGATGGTGGCAAGTAAAATTGGCCCGCTGCGGTTGCAAGCGAAAGTCGGAGACCACTCCTCTCCACCATGATGGTTGCACCCAAATGTACTCCAAAATTTGCGACAGCAGACTCAGAGTTACCAGTGAGTTGGTTGCCTTTTCTTGTTTTTTGTCTTTGTATAATGTCGTTGCACACCTCTAGTGACAGTAATTTCCCGCCCATGCCTCTCCGCCTCCTCTGCCCCCCGTAAACCCGGCACTTCCAAATCCTTGTCACCTGATGTGCGGCTATTGAGGCTTGTTTGGGGATTGTGATGAACATTGGGAGGCCGATGTCTTCGTCAGTACCCTTCCTCTGTTCCCTCGATGTCTTTTCTTACCCACTTCGAATTCAAGCAATTTCCAATGCGCGCACAGCAAAAAGCTCGCCTAGGCCATTTCGTGTCTACACACGCCCACCTCTCCTGCCAGTAAACCCTCACTTCACAAATCCTTGTCACCAAGGGACCGCGGTACCCACCTTCAGTAGACCTTCCCTCTGGCGGCGCACAGAAATAGCCCTCATCCCGATTTGGTGGGCTTTACTTATAAAGTTGGGTGCGTGTCAAGGTTTAATGACAGTTCCCTGAGAGGGGGAGAGTCCCAAGGCGCCGGGGCTTTCCTCCTCCCAGGGAACTGTTATTTTATCCTGGATAACACATTTTGTATTCTTATACTTAGTTGCTCCGCGCTCTTCTTTGACATTTTTTATAAAGCTCGGCGCTCAAACCTCGTCAATGATGAGACCATCACGGAAAAATTTCAATTTTCTGGCGTACAAGATGTCTTTTGCTCTCTTCGTGATGTTGAACTTTTTCTGACCAATTTCCCGCAGGTACTGTCACTGCTTCCTTCCTTCTTGCCACAACAATCGGGCAACCTCTTTCCCATGCGTACAATATGCACTGCACCACAAATCAGAGGTACCTACCCTAGACCTTCAAATGTTTCTGATCTGATCCTTCAGGGCCAGCGCCTGTTCATCCCCAAAAATTCAGGATAAAATGACGCTCCATTTACGAAGGGTTTGCCTACCATTTTTTTTCCAGGTGTTAGCTCGAGGGCAGCAACTGAAACAACCCCGTGAGAACTGAGCTAAGTTTCAAATACCGTAACTAACACTGACCTATAATGTGCCTCCCCAGATGTTGCCATTTTGGGTGTTTTCCTTTCCCTTTTCTTCTTGTTTTTCTATGCGCACTTCAAGTTTTTTCCAGGGGATTATGGCTGCAACCTGGCAAGTTGCGCGCCTTATTGGGTTCTAGGGATAATCGCTGCAACCTAGCGAGCTTTATTTGGGTTCTGGTGGATCATGGCTGCAACCTGTTTACAACAAGTATCCTAGCTTTATAGATAATGAAGATATCACATGTATGTGGAATATGAAATATGTAGGTCAGAAGTTGAAATAAACTACAGCTCAGCAACAATGTTGAAATAGCAATATTGAAATCATCGGAAGAACGTGTGGGTCAAGCTTATATTTCCAACATTTCCAGTTTCAAACGGGAGTGTCACAGGGAGATTGTATCTCTCCCGCCAGAGGGATAAGGGAGCAGTTAACATATTCAAGGTTTGAATGGCATTTTGAGCCACATGCTTCATAATGCCATTTTGTACCCTATGCTTCACTATTGAACAATTTAATTCGCATTTTGAACCCCATGCCACAAACGTCCGTGGTGATATCTGTGAGCGTGTTCACAGGGGCGAGATTCCAGGCCTGCACAATGCACCATCAATTTGAATTCATTTTGCCACAATACACCTCAGCTTCGACTGGAAACAACGACGCTCACTCATTATTAGGGCTTGGCTTTGGTGAGGGGAAGGAGCCACAAACTGAGGTCATTGTTGCCGTCAAGGTCGCCCGGGTCAACAGAAAATGAAACCAACACATTGCCAGAGTTGGGGAGCCCGTCGGTGTTGAATGGAGCCGGTTTTGAACGGCCGAAGTTCTCGTCGGCCGATTTGGACGGTTCAAGTGAGCAGATGATTAATGGATCGATGATAACACTAACTGTGGCCGAAAGAACGTTCGAAATTGACCGAGAGGCTCAAAAACAGCGCTGTAATGCAACGGTATCAAATGTTGTGATTTTTTTTTCCCCCGGCTACTGTCATGAATTATGCAAACAGCTGTAATCCATTCAACTTGCCCCACGCTGCGTGCGGCACATTGGGCACTCTCCTACACACTGGGTACATACCATGTAAAGTAATAGGTAGGCCAATAATATGGGTAACTGCAAAATCATGTCCGTCCAGACCCCAATTTTGATCGACAGTTACGGCTATGGGCCGCGAGATTGCCCCTGATTTTCCCAGAAGAACAGCTAGATCTTGGAAAACCGCTAGAAAAAAGATCCCGCGACACTGAAGAGCAGGATGCGCAGGCGGAGATGATGGTCAAGAACAAGAAATGAGAGGTTCGTGTAGTGAGGCACGGACAGAGCGAGCCGGGGTTTCGAGCCGGACCTGCCTGCAACAAGACCGAAGCAAACAGATGCAACACTAGTTGATCTTTGCTTCGCGCGTCGTCGTTCTGAAGACACGGCGTCTTGTTCGGGCGCTCTCCTCCCCATTCTCCTCGGTTTTTTGAGACAAGACTGCAGGAGTTCACTCCGGTAGCCTTTCGAGACGAAGCCAGGACGAATCACACTCAGCTTGTAAAGAGCCGACGACATGGCTACACGCAAGAAAACCACAGCATCGACGTCTACGGCACGCCGCGTAAAACGCGAAGCTACACAGGAGCCAGGTGCAGGGTTCGACGACGCATTGGGCGAGCTAGGGATCCAGCCACCGAGCATCACAGCAGCACAGAAAGGAAAAGGCGTGGCAGTGGAGTCCTCGCCAGCACCGGCTCCAGAACAGGAGGATGGCATGAACTTGGACGAGGACGACACGAACCAGCGGGATGAAATCCAACGAAACACGGCGATCAACGGCGAAGACAGCGACGATCCCGCGGAAGCAGATGGAGCAGAACACGGAGAGTCATCCCCAGCGAAGGAGGCAGCGTCTCGCCAAGTGAAGTTCGTATACAAATCGCCGCGTCTTAGAGAACAGGAGTAGAAAAGAGCTGAGGAGCACAGGAAGAAGCTGGAGAGGGAGTTGGCCGAGAGGATGCGCATCCACGATGAGGAGTCGGCGAGAACCAGAGAGCGTGGCGAGGAACGTTTGCGGGAGATAGACAGCGACACTCCCATCCTTGCAGGACTGCAGCTGGGAACATGCCCTTTTGAGTACAGGACATCCTACCAACCAAAGATGACCAATGTCCAAATATAACATGTGCTCCAGAATCGAACCCATGATTGTCAACCATTTGCAGCGCCTTTCACCTCGTATTTTGGTGTATAGGGGCAGGGACATTGCCTCCTCTGTAGGACTGTAAGAGGGGGACTTGGCCTTTTCAGTACAGCACATTCTACCCATGTCCAAATATAGCAAGTCATATGGCATGCCATTCTTACCTTCCATTTTGAGCTTGTGCATGTTCCTGGAGTCTCACATCACCTGGATGGTCTTTCATGGCAGCCAAGACAACCGGATGATGAAGATGAGCCTGAAGATGACTTTGAGGATTGGATTGACTGCATTCTGTCACGATTCGACACTATCTAATCTTTCCAACGCCTTATCTATAATTTTTATATATCCATGCGATGATCTGGAACATTCAAGAATCTGATGTCATACATACACAAACCTAGGAGGACGATTGAGGTTTGTAAGAACACATGGTTACAGGTTACAATACATGGACTTTTAATTTATTTTGACACTTTATTCAATCGATCACATTTCAATTGTTTCATGTATACTTATTCTTGTAGTTCACACGGTTTGATAAACACTATAATTAGCAGTAGTTATTCACTTGTATTCCTTAGTCTTTTATTCCATCTACCTTGGAGCTCATAACATCTCACTACCTAATCCCTGATCATCTTACCGATCTGTGGATGAGATAAGAGTCTTGGCTGTGACATATTAAAAGACTACCCTTCATACCATTCATACTGCCATCCACCGACCTCCTTTCCTCATCACCCTGTACCCACTACTTGGCCTCTCGTACTTGAAGACCCATTCATTCATCTTTCCCCACCTGCCAACTCCCCATCTCAATGCCCCTTGGGTCTAAACAAAGAGCATTCGACAATCATTCCACCGACGCGCAAGCTTCTTTGCCGCACTGGATACCAGCTAAAGTCCATCCCTGAGCGGAAAAACCAGAACGAAACACACACCGTTGCTCGGCCGCTTTAACTCTCTTTTTCTCCTTGACTTCAGGATGCCTCTCATAGTACCGAGCAGAGGCGGCCTTCCACTGGTAGGCTTTCCGGTTTCGTTTCTGCCCCGATAGGAATTTGAGATGAGGCCAAACATGAGGGCCTGAGGTACTACCTTGGCTTCTTCGGCACAATCTCCAGCTCCTTTTCCGACTCATGATCTTGCTTTCCATTTGGGTCGTTGCTAGCAGTAGTTTCAGGACATCGGCATATAAAGAATGAGAGAGCCACGGTATGACCTTGTCTGCTGTTTCTTGCTCCGCTTTCGTTTCCGCTGGGTCAGCGGGGTTGAAATTGGCGACAGAGGTGTTTCATTTGAATACAATTCAGATGGCCTGTCTCTGGCAGCGGTTCAGCAGTCTGATACGGAGAAACTTGGTTGAGCTCTAACCCAGACTGTTGTTTCCCTTGTTTGCTCATGCTGTTCTCAGTCGATAAGGGTGGAATGGGAGGCAGGGATGGTGTACGTTCGACCTGTTGATCCGATGGCGCTGGTACTGTCTCAGGTCTTGAGGCATCCGGTGTGAAATGGAATGGCAGGGAATCGCGTATGGAGTTAAAAAACTCCCCCAACATCAATGTCAAGGGCACACGCCTTGTCCGCGATCGGAATGCTGTAGCCAGCCGTCGTTGCATCGTCTACGATATCGAGGATGTAGTTATTCCCGCTCCGCGACCGGGTGTCGAACGCCCCACACAAGTCCACAAAAACCAGCTCCAACGCCTCCTTAGACTTGTCCCCCCTCGCGCAGCTTAGGTATCACGGCGGCGACCTGTTTACCGCGAAAGCAAGCGTCACAAGGGGTCGCTTTGGATGAGGGGTCTAATTCCATACCATCGACCAATTGGTGCTGGAAGAGGTCCGCAACGGCTTGGTGGTGCGCATGGCCGAGGCGACGATGGAGACGGTCGATGGAGACAGCGGAGGCAGCAATGGGAGGGCTGAAGACAGGGTTGGAAGGCGGGGAACAGTGGAGTTTGTAGAGGCCGCGGGTGGGCTGCAGAGATCCAGTGCAGACAACGTTGCCAGGGGCATCTGTGATCCAAGCAGTCGTTGCATCGAAATGGCAAGCGTACGAATTATCGCGGCAGAGGCGAGACACGGACATTAAATGGATGGACGCGTTGGGTATGAAGAGGGCATGGCGCATGACGAACTTGTCGGTGATAATGGTTCCAGTGCCGACAGCGTTCATAGAACTGCCTTGAAAACCTTTGACGGCGCGAGGTGATATGGGTGTAAAAGTGACGAAATCCTTGCGGTAAGGGGAAATATCGATGTTGGTGCCCGTGTCCAAAGCTCGTATTCGCCGGACGATGCGGCGTTGGCAGTGAAGTCGCTCCAGTCAAGCGAGACATGGAGGTCATCCTCGACGTGAAAAGTCTCGAGGTCATATGCAGCCTCTGTGACGTCGTCTGTGCAGAGGGCGGTATACTCGTTGACGTGAGCAAATTGGGCGGTCGGTTGAGGAACAGGAGCGGGAGTGGGAGGCGCAAGGCGGAATTCGGTGCCTTCGATAGTAACACACGCGTACCCGTCCTTGTCGCGGCCAACCTTCATACGTCCGCCCGCCCTGCCGCCATCCGCACGCTTCTTCGCCGTGGCCTCGTCGACCGACTTCCCCGCCATCCCCCCCCCAGGAGCGACGCAGTAAGGGAAGCTGTGTCCTCCAGGCGACTTGCACGATGGATTGTTGCAGTGCTCTCGCTCCCTCGTCTTCTTGCTATTCGGCTTTGTACTTGTGGTGGCGAGCGCGGTAAGCGAAGACGACTTGGGCATCTGCTGTTTTGCACCAAGTCGGGCCGTAATGTAGGCGGGGTCGAGATCGGGAACAGCGAGAAGCGAATCAACGAACGCAGGGAAAGGAGACAACGCGTGGAGAAGGAGAACGGTATGGATGCCCTCGGCGGTGGGTGCTTCACCAGCCCAGACGGCCTTGTTCAGCTCAGAAATCCTGTCGAGGGTGGCGGCCCACGAGTCTGGATCGTCCGCGAACTGGATGCTCATCGCCCAGCGGAGCTTGTTGACTTGGTCGAGGGGACCTCGCTTCGTGTGTCGGGTACGGATGGTGGCCCACATATCCGCAGCGGAGGTACACATCTCGATGTAGGTATGCTCGGATGAGGCGCAGGTGAGCGAAAGGAACGACCGAATGGCGACGTCGTTGTCCTGCCATGTGCGATGAGCGCGCGGGTACATATCGAAAGACTGGCACAGCTCGTTCGGGTCCAACCAGCGCGTAGCGCCAGACTGGAGACCGATGTTGGCGTACACCTTCTTTGCCCACGGCCGATAATTCCCTTTCTCTAGCGCCAACTTGTCCTCCTCCTTCCACGTGCCCGGATTGAGGTTGAACGGTTTGAGGAAAGGGCCATGGTCTGCGACGTAACCGGACGCGGACTCGTGGAGGTCGGCGCGGTGATGACAGCGCGACGGCGGGGCATGAGCGATATGCGCGGGAGCATCGGGATCCTCCGAGTCCGACAGGTAGGGATCGTTGACGTAGCCAAGGTAGGTGTCGCGGCCCTGGATATATGGGCGAGTGCGCGGCTGACGAGTATTGCGGTTGACGGTAGGGTGGACGGGTGTAGCCGGCGGCGGCGCAGGTGTCGCGGTCGGAGGCTGGTAAACGCCAGTCCAAGGATTGGCCGAGGGACGGAAAGGATTATTGAAAGACCAAGACGAGGGTATCGCGGAAGCCATGTTGGGTGTCGCGATGAATGAATGACAAGATGACGAAATAGTCGTGGCGCGCAGCGCGGGCTCGTAACGAAGGGTATCGACCGGATTCCAAGCAGCGAGGTCAAGAAGTATCCCAGAGAATCAGATACAGTGCTCGTTGTGTGAAGACAGCGAGCTAAATGCCCATAACCTGTTAGAACCTAGATACTCTATATGAGAATGATACTCTCAAATGCACCGTGTTGGAAGCAAGTCTATTACCTAGATACTCTATATGAGAATGATACTAAGGTAATAGTTAGTGTCCAGACGAATATCTAAGCGTATAGCGCGTACCTCTCAAATGCACCGTGTTGGAAGCAAGTGAGAGATACGACGCGTCGTGCAAACTATCTATAAACAGTCCGTGATCCGAACAAGACCGATCCGCTCCGAGTACCTCCGCGTCTCCAGCACACGAACGCTGAAGGCTGGAACCAACAGGTCGTTGCCGGAGGAGTGGGAGGGGGAGGGGGGCTCCGCCTGGGAGTCGAGACAGAGGGGTTGCGGCTAGGTGGACATTGAGTGGACGCGGGGTGGACCAGGGACTGGGGGGTACACTGGGGGCTCAGCGTTCGCATTTCTTCTCGCTCTTGCTGCTGCTGGCTGGTGACGGCAGGCGGAGCGGGACACGTTGGCCTTGGTGTGTTTGATTCCTTTTCCCCAGGCGAGGAAAGCGGATGAGCAATGGGCCAAAGGCGTATTAAGGGCGAGAAAGAAGGAACCAAACAACTGCAACTATCCTTCCCATTCATTTTCCTTTTTAAGTGAATCCAAATACATGTGATTTCGCCTGCGTGACAGCAAAACTCAAGAGGCGGGCGGATGAAAAATTTTAGATATCATGCTTCCATCGAAGTATTTCCTTTCAGAGTGCATGTTTCACAAAAAAAAAAAACCCCTACTTCAGCTCGACCGAATTGAAGAAAATACTCGCGGATGATCCCTGGTCCTCAAAATTGAGAGCGAATTGGCATCCTGGCGCGGCTCAATCTGATACATGCTCGAAGAAGCTTGTGTGGTTGAGGTAGACATTTATTCGATGTAGTAGTGCGTAAGATGAAGTACTGAGTAGCACGACCCACCAGCCACGGACTTGGGTCAACACCAAAGCGAACCGATCTAGAGCCTACAGGTGATACAGTCTGCCTATGGCAATTAACCTCACTCAATTGCGGTATAGCAGACTGGTAACTAGGCTCGTGACGTTGTGCCTATGGCAACTTGGCTCGCCCAAGCGCGGTTAGTAGTCACGAGCCTAACTGGTAACAAGTCTATTTGAACCCCGTGCCTCACAATGGCATTTCGAACCCCACAATGTTCCGAGTTGTACCAGTCTGCCTACGGCAATTAACCTCACTCAATTGTGGTATAGCAGACTGGTAACTAGGCTAGTGACCTTGCGCCTATGGCAACTTGGCTCGCCCAAGCGCGGTTAGTAGTCACGAGCCTAACTGGTAACAAGTCTAGTCTTAAACAATCGGCTCGCCAATGCCAATGGTACTCCATATTCAAGCCCCTGAGCTTCACCCGTCTCTAATCTGACCATCTATGCCGTCGTGGAGATATCATCGTTGTCATAGCGTTATACGTCGACGACCTGCAAGGAGCCGTTGAACGAATGATGAACCTGCCTGGAATGCACGGAGATGAGGTGCCAATGTGTTTAGAGAGCTGCGCTTCGATGGAGTAAAATCAGCAGGGAAACACAGAAGTGTTGAATATCGTGTTTATGATCACTGAAGGAATTGCGGTCTATTGTGGTGTGTGAAGGGCGGAGGGGGCATTTGACCTGGACTTCAGCCGAAGCTCCGGCTGATGACTGCGTGTGCGTGTATGAGTGTACGGGACTCAAGGGGAAACAGAGAAAGGAAAGCCGGCGTGGGTCGATGGGTGGGGAGGGGGGGGGGGGGGAGGGGAGGCAGGAAAAAGCGGTCAATTTCCAAACTGCGAAGGACGCGCATCGTGATGAAATGCCTTGACACCTCCAAACCAGCAGAAAGCCTTCACCCGAGATACCCGAGATATGGTTTGGAAGTAACAAATCGGGCCAAACTTCTGTAACTTAAGGTCATAATGCATAAAATTTTGAGGATTTGGCCGAACACCACCCAGGCAGCAATCCTCCGCCGCCGCCGGCAGCCCGGCGTCTGCGGATATGGCAGCAAAACATGAATCGGTCACTAATCGCGCAGAGCGACTTCATGAAGTCGCTCAAACCGGACAGGTACAACATTGCTCTTATTCAGGAACCCTACTATGACATGAACCACAAATCACGCACGAACCTGTGCTTCACCTCGGTGTACCCGGCATCGCACGCCGTGGACCCGGGGAAATCGCGCTCGCTGATACTGGTTAACACACAGTTACCCTCTTCAACGTGGAGCCAAATTCCCATCGACTCGCCGGTCCTCACAGCGATCGAGCTTAGGGGGACATTCGGTGTGATTCGGGTGATTAACATCTATAATGACTGCGAGCATAACGACGCACTGGATGTCTTACGGACGTATCTTCGGGAGCCGGCAAACGTCTCGAGGCCGGAACACCCGATACTATACATCTGGGGAGGAGACTTCAACCGCCACCACCCGATGTGGGACGAGATCCGCAACCACCACCTTTTCACCAGGGCAAGTATGGAGCTGGTCCAACCACTCCTGAATATGATTGCAGGTTTTGACATGCGGATGGTGCTGCCGGAGGGAATACCGACGTTGAAGGCGAGCGTGTCGGGAAACTGCACGAGGGTGGACAACGTGTTCTGCAGTGCGCCTCTCCTATGCTCCTTCGTCTCGTGCGATACTGCGCCGGGCTTGCGCCCGGCGAATTCCGACCACATGCCTGTGATATACGAGCTCAGCATAGAGCCGGCGCGGGTCGTGCACGTACCGCGGCCGATGTGGAGGAAGGCAGATTGGGACGAGTTTCGGGGCGCTCTGGCGGGGGAGCTGCTGAAGCTACCGGAGCCAGGCGTGTACCGGACGCGAGCTGCAGTGGACGGGGCAATAGCGGATCTGGATCGTGCGATACAGAAATGTGTCGACGAATGTGTTCCTATGTCAAAACCGTCGCCGCACATGAAGAGGTGGTGGACAGAGACACTGACTTTGTTACAGAAGGAGATGCAGAAGGCCGAACGCAACTCATACCGGCACCGGTTTGTGGTTGATCATCCCGATCACGAGGAGGCGAGGGGGAGGAAACGGGTGTATCGAGAGGCGCTGCGGCGCACGAAGGATGAACACTGGGTCGGATGGCTCGAGAGCCTGGATGCCACGAGCATATGGGATGCGGGACGCCTGGCAACGGGCCCGGCGACGGATGGGGGTCGTACGCGCATTCCAACATTGGTGGTAAAGGATGCAGAGACGGGGCACATCCAGGAAGCGGCGTCGAACGAGGCTAAAAGCGCCTTGCTTTACAAGGAGTTTTTCCCTCGGAAGATGGCAGCGGCGGCGACACCACGGGACGAGGAATACCCGGAGCCTGCGTACGAATGGAAGCCCATTTCGGATGTGCTGTTACATCGGGCGTGCGCGCGGATGAAGCCGTATAAGGCGACGCGTGCGGGGGTCGTTCGCGAACTGTGTATACAAGTTTAATGCTGACCTGCTGGTACCTCGTCTAGGTCCCATCTACCGTGCACTGGACGAACTTGAATACTATCCGGCAGGGTGGAATCACATAGACAGCATCGTGCTGCGTAAGCCGGGCAAGACCAACTATGCCGACCCCGCTGCATACCGCCCAGTGTGCCTAACGAAAGACCACGCACGGTTGTACCACACCGCCAAGACGATGCAACTGGCGGTAGAGGTAGAACGCGCAGGTATCCTCCCCAACAACCATTACGGGGCACGGCCAGGACGTGCGGCGTCGGACGCGCTGCACATGGTGGTGAAGATAGTGAAGGACGCATGGAGGAGGGGAGAGGTGGCGAGTATTCTGTGTATGGACGTGAAGGGGGCGTTTCCCAGTGTCGACCTGGATCGCCTTGTACACAACATGCGGAAACGCCGCATTCCCCGACAACACACGGACTGGATGAAGAGGCGGTACGAAGGGAGGACGAGCCGCATTGTCTTCGACGACTACACATCGGAGGCGTTTGAGGTAGACGGAGGGCTGGACCAGGGCGATCCCGCGTCAGGGATCTCATACCTGATATACAACTCTGCCCTGGCGGAAATCCCGAGTAGGAAGAAGAAAGCAGGGGAGGCGGGGGTGATCTACGTGGACGACAACACATTGGTGGCGACGGGACCAAGTTACGAGATTACACATGGGAAGCTGGAGGACATGGCAGGCAGAGAAGGTGGGGTGGACCAATGGGAGGTGGAGCATAACGCGAAGTTCGGGCTGGCCAAGTACCAGCTGCTTGATGTGGGGAGACGTCTGGTGAAAGACACCTTCTGGCCCAGGAAGCGCAAGCCGGAGAAGCGGTTTGGCCTGACATTGAAGGGTCATTATATCAAGTCAATGCCGACGGTGAAGTTGTTGGGGGTACATTTGGATAGGGAATTGAGGTGGGGGCCGCAGGGGGCGGCGGCAGTGGGTAAGGGGCAAGCGTGGCTGGCGCAGGTCAGCCGCTTGGCTCGGACGTCGAGGGGGGTGAAGGCAGGGTCCATGCGGCGGCTGTATCTGGCGACATGCGTGCCGCGCATGTTGTATGCGGCTGATGTCTTCCTAAATCCAGCCACGGTGAAGGCACGCACGGCGGAAAATCGGGCGGTCATCACCAAACTACGCACTGTTCAGAGGAAGGCGGCACTACTCATCACCGGGGGACTATCCTCAACACCCACGGACGTTCTCGACGCCTACGCTGGCCTCATCCCGATGCGACACCTCATTAACAAAGTGCGATACCGAGCGGCGCCGAGACTCGCGACGGTGGATGAAGATCATCCGCTGCGCCATGCGGTGGCCAATGCTAGACTCGTGACCAGTCTGCCTACGGTGTTCTTATAAGGCAAGCTTATTGCCGTAGGCAGACTGGTACTTCTCGGAGCTGTCAATTGGGCTGAGGCGGAGTTTGAAATCTAAGTGTTGAAATTCGCGAAGTATTCTCACACACCGCAATTTTGAAGCTTTCTTCTCCGTTCAAGCTGGAGTAATTGATGAGAGTTCTGGCCCTACACATCTGTCTCCTCAAATTTCCCCCTTTTAACTCAGAAGATCCATAAAATATGAGTCGAATTTAGAGAAGAAATGAATGAAACGCGGATGTGCGTCATCGGTTGGTCATCGGGACCGGACCGGCCCACTCACGCCAAGACTTAACTTCAAACTCCGCCTCAGCCCAATTGACAGCTCCGAGAAGTACCAGTCTGCCTACGGCAATAAGCTCGCCTTATAAGAACGCCGTAGGCAGACTGGTTACGAGTCTAGGCCAATGCGGCGAAACGATACGTCAAGAAACACCGGACGCCGCTGCATGAACTTATGGACGAATTCGACCTGAAGCCGGAAAAAATGGAAAGAATATTGGCGGTCAGGTATAGTGTAGACTGGGAATCGGGTATGGCCGTGAGTATACGGAGCTCGAAAGAAGAGGCGGAGGACGAACACAATAAAGACGGGGCGCGCTGGAAGGTCCATTCGGATTGCTCAGGAATAGAGGGGAAAATCGGGGCAGCGGCGGTCTTGTTCCGAGACGGGGTGGAGGTGAAGTCAATCCGGAGGAGGCTGGGGTCGGCGAGGTACCACACGGTGTACGAGGGCGAGGGAGTCGGAGGAGCATTGGCAATGGCGTTGATCTGGAGGGAAAGGGACGTGGAGGAAGAGGTGACGATTGCGGTGGACAGCACAGCGGCCATACGAGCGACACAAAAGCACCAGGCCAACCCTTCGCATTGGATATGGGACAAGTGGAACGAATACGCGGAGATGGTGAGGAGGAAGTACCCGAGGGCACAAATAACGATCCGGTGGACTCCCGGACATCGCGACATACCAGGCAACGAGCGAGCGGACGAGGAGGCGAAAAAAGCAGCGCAGGAGGGCGACAAAGGCGTTATACCCTTGATATTCCGGGACCGGCTACCGTGGAGTCGCTCCGCTCGCCTCCAGGAGTACAACACGAAGCTCAAGGCTATCGTGGCAGCAGAGTGGGCAAAATCGCCACGGTATCACCGAATTAGGCGCTACGACCCATCCTTCCCATCCCGGAAATTCATCGACCTCGCGACAGTGCTCCCACGCAAGCTAGCAGTCATCTTATTCCAACTACGCACCGGACATACCATCCTCAACAAACACCTGCACCGTATCAACCGTGCCGAGTCCCCGCTGTGCCCGTGCTGCCGGAGGGAAGACGAGACCGTACTGCACTATTTGATCCATTGCCCTGCCCACGCCAACGCCCGTGCGGAGCTACATCGCCTGGGCGGTCGCCCGAGCCGCGACATAGTGAAGCTGCTATCCAAACCGAAACTCCTCCCGCTGCTATTCCAATTTGTCGCTCGGTCCGGACGCTTCCGCACCGTCTTTGGGGAGCTCCCCACTCTGGAAGAAGACGTGTTAGGAGACCATTGAAGGACAGTATACGCGATGCCACAGCATACGATACCACACTCTATAATCCATATTTACTGACCACATATTACTTGCGGACTTCCCGCTATGATGCCGCCCCCAGGCAACCTCAGGGCAGCCTGGGTGCGGCGTCCTAGTTATGCCGAACTTATAACACCACGAAAGGACAATCCACATACTATTAGTAGCATACTGTACAGGCGGGGTCCCTAACATACCGTACGCGGTGAGGGGGAAATAAAACTGATTCAAAAAAAAAAAAAAAAAAAAAAAAAAACCATACCTTTGGACAATGTCAGCGACTCGAAATACGCCATAGAGGGCCTCACCAAACACCTAAACAAATGGGAGGATGAGGGTTATAGAACGGTAAAAAACGGTGAACTAATAAAGATCACCGCAGCAAAACTAAGGAGCCGAAAGGCTAAGACCCGCATCAAATGAGTCAAAGGCCACTCAGGAGTGGCCGGAAATGAAGGCGCAGACAGACTAGCAGCCCAAGGAGCAAAAAAAGAAACAACCCGACATTGTCAACAACCGGATAAGACGGAACCTAGTAGTGCACGGCCCCAAACTAAGTGCGATGACACAGTCCCTCGCGTATCACATCATTAGGCAAATAAAAATGGGGAAGGATAGCTACCAAGATGCACTAGCCCGATAAGCGACGCGCCGGAACATGGAATATGCAAGAGAAGCGGCTGAGGTCAACAACTCGATGCCAACAGAAGTATGGAGAGCCACCCAACACAAAGATTTCTCAAGGAATATTCGGTTCTTCATGTGGATGATCATCCACGGTGGTTACAAAATCGGGAAACATTGTGAACATATCCCAGGCCACGAGGAGAAAGAGATATGCTCAAAATGCGGAGTAACTGAGTCCATGCAGCACATTATGACCCAATGTGATGCAGGTGGCCAAAGCCAAGTATGGGATCTTGCGAGCGAAGTCTGGAAGAAAAAAACCGGGAGTGACCTGAGGCCCACCCTAGGACAAATAATGGCGTGCGGCCTTATCAGTAAAGGGAACCGGGGTCACCACGACCCGAGTTCCGCATTATAGTGTCCGAATCGGCCCACCTAATATGGAGACTAAGAAATGAGAGGGTCATCCAGGGAAAAAGTGAAGCCACAGATCCGTTCAAAAGCCATTAACAAGTGGCAACACTTAGACTGCGTACCAAGAGGTGTAAGATCGCGTTATCTGACCCACCATCAACAACACGTGCCAAGAGGGGGGCCAAATATTTGGCCTCCTATCAAACACCACTTGAACTGCAAGGTGCACGAAATAACTCTACTGGAGAGGCTATGACCCTTTCAAGGATGTATAATGTTGAGTAGAGGACATCCAAATTTTTCGATGCGGAGCCTGGTCGAAATTGAGGTATCACCGAGTTTACATCCCGATATGGCAGGCACAGCCTCTCGCTAGTAGGGCACGTTGTGAGATTTTTTGTAATATCTTCCATCCCATTGAGGAATTGACTTAGAATGCCTGGGGTATTTACTTGAATTTTCTATGGGCTCAGAGACGTGTAAACGAGCTCGAATCGTAGGTTTGATGGGAGGCCAAATATTTGGCCCCCCTCTTGGCACGTGTTGTTGATGGTGGGTCAGATAACGCGATCTTACACCTCTTGCTGCGTACTCACAAATGAACCCAGATACCGGAAAAAAGCACTAAGAAAGTCCCTAGTCCAAAGTACATGGAAAAAAGTCCTTAAGGACGAAGACAGACTCCCTACTGATTGGTTCAGGGAGGCCGGCGTTTTAGTGGGTATCGGCTAATGATAGAGCATGACGGGACTGGCTTGCCAACCCCGTCGAGCTCCTGAAGCTGAAGTCCCTCACGCAGTGCTGAGGTAGCACCAGTGTCTAGGAGACATTTCCTCGGGTGGTTGTATCGTCAAACCGGGTTTCACAGTCCAAGGCCTCAAACTAGTGGGTGGGGGTGAACGACTATGTCGGCCCAGGAGTGTATGGAAGCGCGCAAGCGCTAAACAGCACCAATAGGGAGCAGATATCTGCCTCTCACATTCCACTACCTAACGCTCCACAATTTTTTTTTTTTTTTAAATGTCTGTTTGCACTTGTTTATTTTGCCTTCGTGTGTCGGTGCAGCCTTCTACATTCACTCTATGACCTCGCAAAAAATTGTAGATATTATATACATAACAGTTGTAGCGCGCTTTGCGGCAGAGCCCACTAACTGATACATGAATTTTTTGATCTCTCCCACCTTTATTGCACCTGAGTTTTGAGTATCTTGAGACTCTGAACTTGGCAGTTTGGGTTGCATTGGTCTTGAGGATAGAGGTGGAACCTCGATCGGATGATAGCATCGACACGGTGGGTGCGGCGTTGAGTCTGGACGTTGACTGTTGATGACCTTATTTTTTTATCAAATATTAGAGCATCCATCCCAAGGCTGAAGTCAGAAGCTACACCGGAAACGATGAAGAAGTGAAACGATTCAGCACTTGGCTGCAAAGTTTGCATCTGTACTTAAGCCTGCCACTTCGAGGTCTGCAGCATGCTGCTGTGCCAGGCAACAATTACTTATTTTAACTAAACAGTTGGTATTCAATACCCGGCGCAACCGACAACTCTTTCCTAATGTGATTTGCGGAATCAGGAATACAATATATCGTGCTTTCCGATTTAGACCTCCCTGTTTCCGGCTGATAGATGTTCTGCCTGAATTTTTTTATTCATCTTCGATTTACTGAAAGATTTCCCCAGCTCTTGATGTAAGCCTGAGAAGGACTCGTGCTCGGAGATTCTTAACGCAGAGAGCCAGTGCCACTCTATCCCCAAGCCCGTAAACGGGGGAAGGAGTAGATTCCCCGTACAAGGTATCCTACAGTAAAATAAACGTGATACTTGGTTTTCTCTCAGTCACTGTTGCAACCTACATCAATCTGGACCCAGTCACCACAAGTCACACTTGGGTTTACCCATGAGATTCGATGGTCATGTGATCATTACGTCACGATGTCACAGCAACCGTTTCACTCTGCCTCTGCCTTGCTCCTGCCCGGCGCCTCCACCATCCATGGATTCCCGGGTCAAACGCGGCCGTCGCGGGACCCTGAAACTTCCCCCCGAGATCTGTGCAAAGATTTGCCAGGACGTGGGTCGGGAAGACCTCGTTACCTTGTGCCGCACTTCTCGTATGTTTGGGGCCCAGGCTCAGTGGCTGATATATCACACGGTGGACCTCAGCCACCGCACCCCCCGCGCCCTGCGTTCGTGGTGTTTGGCTGTCGTGCGCCACTCACGGCTCGCGGAACGCGTCCATGCGTTATCACTGGGTCTTTCCCGCGATCTTTCTTTCTCCTCAGACGCCGAAAAAATAGCCCGTGCTCTTTCCAAATGCGTCAAACTCAAAGAATTGGTCATACACCACGACGATTCCGGCCCCTTCGGTGCACTATACGAGTCCCAGATGAGTTCGATTCAGGGATGGATTATCACCAAGTGCCCTTTCCGCCTCACGAAATTCTCCAACTCGTACTTCAAAAACTCCTTCCTCGCCCAATTTTGGACTCCCCAGTCTGAAATTCGTGTCCTTGCGATACCAACCTGTACCAACGCTTTCCCGATCTATGACGACCAGCTCCCAAACTTGATCGCCCTCGAGATCGGCGAGGTGCGAGCTCTGCCCGTCGATCGACCACTGCAACGTATCCAGCTGCGGTGGGGCAGGAATGTCGTCGGAGATTTGGACCAGCTCTCGTCTTTGGCCAGGTACTCGGCGACGTTGACGACATTGAACCTCCTTCAAACTTCGGTCATACAACGAATATCGACCCGGCAAATTTTCGACACGGTCTCACAAGGCCTTCCCGGCCTCCTCCATCTGGGGATAACCGAAACCGGCGAATACACCAAGGCCAGTGAAACACCTCGTTGAAATTTCCAGATCAAATATTGACGCCCTCGCAGGTCGCTGATCGCTTCTCTGAAGATTCTCCGATTGGCGCTCTGGCGAAATTCCCCCAGCTTGAGACCTTCGTCATCTACTGCCAGACCATCTCCGGATTCCACGATTACGAACTCGATCGCACCTATGAATTCGGCGATCTGCCGAGTTTGCAAATATTTGGACTTGCGATAATGAAGGCGTGTCCCACGCTCCGTCGCGCCGACATCGGCTCGCACATTTCTCCTGCAACCGACGTTTGGTATGCTGGATCCAAAAAGCGGGAATTAGCTTGTACCGTGACCCGCAGCCCAGACGGAGACGTCGAGTCTGTTTGTGCCACGCAGTTTAACTTCCATGCTGTCGGGATGTTTTGGTAGGGTAGTAGGGAAGTAGGTACAACCGCCGAGAATGACCAGAGAAGCTCTCTGCAGTCATACACCTGAACCCTGTCAGCCTTCAGGACGACAGGCGCGGCTGGGTTGAGAAGACCTCAAGTTTCAACTTTGCGTCCCCTGCGACGTTCTCAGCATTTTGTCGAATCTGTTCGAAGGAAGCGCTAGGCTTGCTGCTGGGAAATCACTGCGTTTGAAACAAATCTAAACCCAGGTGGAACAGAAGGCGCCAATCTAAGGTCCACAGGAATAAGGCTTCCTGCCAGGCCATCAGTTGTACAGTAGAACTAAGAAGAGTTGAAAACCAAGAGGTCCGATCACATCGACAAAGAAACACAAACTGAGGAACATCGCCACATGGAGGCTGGATCAATTTCACTGTACAGGCGAGAAACAATAGAACACTTGCATAAACGGAGGACATCTGTGAGTGTCCCGTGATCAATCTTCTTATAGCATCAGAAGCCTGTGAATCGGCCTTGCCAGCTACGCCTCGACGGCAGGACGACGAGGTCGACATACTTGACGACGTAGACGCCGGGGCCGGACCAGGACTCGAAGTCGTTGTTACCGAGGGGAAGCGGGATCGTCTGGAGACTGCGCGGCGTGAAAGCGATGATGGTGGCCACTAAGCGATGTGCACCATACATCATAAAAGGGTCCTGCTCCTGCTCGTATGGCCGCTGCGTGAGGGCAGGAGTGCGCGGCAGCTCACGGTGCGTGTTGGTCACCGCGCGGATGAGGCGGAGCTGCGGGCGTCGAATTTTTCATCAGCGTCGATGCGGCGGTAAGAGGAGAAGAGATCCTACGTTGTCCGGCATCTTCGTCAGTGGTCCCCTGCGCCATCGCCGTTCCAAAAGACGGCGACTCGAGGTTATGCGCGCGGGGTCGGGTACATATACTTAATGTCTAATACGTGACATTATCTCCTCTAAGACTTATTGTCCCTGATAAGTTCAGTATAATATATTCCTTGTCCCCAGGAGACGCTATCAAAGGGCGGGGCGGGATTTCTCCCAAGGCGGTATTTGTGGATGCGGCGGGAAAAAAGGCAGGACCGGCGGACGGTGAGCCCCGATCCATGCAGACATTCGTGAAGTCGGTGATAGAAACGTCTGCCGGAGTATCGAATCGCCTGGGGTGATGGAGGGGCCAGGACACACCATCATGGGGGGCCCAATCAAAAGCGAAGGAAGCAGTGTCCTCCCTAAGGCCTAGGGGCTTAGGACGTTCCGAAGGACTAAGGCCTTAGGGTAAGCCTTAGACTACGGCTGCTTGATTTGCCTTTTGAGCTAAGGCCTAGATGGTCACATGTTTTTGCACGTGTTCACTACACGTGCTCAGGAATTTTCTTGCCGTACCAGATTTAGGCACCCGTGTCTTCCAAGGGGGTACCGATTGCCGAAAAATCTACCTGGGGTCGATATTTTTTTTCGGCAGGTCGAGGGACCCCTCCCCCCCCTACGTAACAGTACGTAATGGGAAAATATTACTATATTTGGTTATCTCACGTAAGCTGCGCTAGGCAAATTGGCTGCCAGCAGCGATTTTGTAGGATCCCTAGGTTGTTTGAGGCTCCAATGAGGTACTTTTTGCTTTTGTGAGGAGCCTGAAACTTTTAAATGAGGTTTCTAGTGAAAAATGTTTGCGCTGCTGGGGCACCTGCCGAGTCCACGTGCCAAATTACTATATTGGGTAGGCTTTGGCAGTAATCCTTTATGTCGACTCAACAACCACTGCACCGGCAGGGGACACAATAATAATGCAAAGAATGACTGTCTCATCGGTTTGGTCCATTTTCCGCTGATAAACATGCCCACAACAAGGTCAACATGGTCCACAGTCACTGCAAGCACAGAAATAATTCACTTTTAGGTCCCGCACATGTCTGAAATGTGTGTGGAAGTGATTGCTACACCAGAGAAGGTGTCCTTGGGTCAGAGGCAAGTCAAGCCCCCCAAATATGCAAAAGGTTCAACTTTTTTTTTTCGAGCTCAAGAGGGACCCTCCCCCCCCTACCCCATATGGTAATTTCTTATCTTGGTAGCCCCTTGGTGTCTTCGCCACGGGCGGTCAGACACGGCGGATTCCCAGTTCCGTACAGACACAGCGGATTCCGAGCCCTCCGGCGCCACACTGCCGCTCGCTAACGCTCGCAGCGCGTGGCGCCTCGGGGTACACGGTGAATTCCGAGCCGTGGGACAAACACGTGCAATGTGCGTGACTTTATCACGTGCTCCACGTGATAATCTGTCAATTGTCTTTTCAAGTAATAAATATATATTCCAGCTTGGATATGGAGAATGGGGAAGGTTTTGTGCTGGCTGCATAAAACAGATGTGCTACTAGTATTTATTATTTGACTGTGGCCGCTCGAGCCTTGATCTAGCTTATACAGTAGGCGGTGTTTTGGTTCGAGGTGCACAGCCGATGACTCTAATCAGAGGTCATCAAATGTCAACTATTGCCGGTAATAGCCGGCAATAGTCGGCAAAAGTTAACTATGGTGCGGGTCACCTAGCTGCCGCTAGCCGAAATTAGTGGCCAAATTGGCCAGAGAAAAATTTTGGCCTTGGGCACTGCCACAATCGGCCATTTTTCCTTTATTTCCCCCGCCAGTGGCCAATTTCAGAATGAACTTTTTTTTTTGCTCCCTCAGTTTTGATTTAAATGGAAATTCCTCTAGCCAAATTGTTCGGATGCTCAAAAGAAACACTTTTGGTAGAGGGATAAGAAATATATGTAAAACTCGGCCCGGAAAGTGATCTCCAAGCTCGGGCATCAAGTAGCGGCAGCTAGGTGACCCGCACCATAATTGCTCAAAATTGCCGACAATTTACGGAATGTCAAAATTGTGAACAAATGTCAACAAAATGTGAATAATTTGCAAATGGGGTTTTTCCTGATGCAACGTCACGCACCACGCAGTGCAGGGTCGTTGTGTTGTTAATCCTGCGTTGCGTCACGCAGTTAGTAGGGTCGGTTGTTAGGATCCGGAGCGTGACGCCAAAAAAATCGGAATAATTTGGTGAATCAGTGTGTGGTCAGAAAAATTCATACAGCGTGGAAAATAGGTAAATACTCGAAATGGAATAGTCAGAAAGTCTATTTGCCATTGTCCGGTCTATTTGTACAGCACTTTGACCGCGTTGTTAACTTTAACAACCGTCACGCATCACAGCGGACACGTTGTTGTGGTCCGGGTGCGTGACGGCACGTGACCTTTTTTTTTTTTTTTTTTTCATCTCGTACCGGGATAGTGAATATAGTGCATACTTCAAATATATAGATTGTAGGGAAATCCATTTGATACCCTGCACTCCAAAGTGTGTGATAGATTGGAAGGACAGGTCACATTCACTATCCCGGTACGAGATGCCCTCCATATCGAGTGTGGCTGTGCATAGTCACAGGTCAAATCAAAAGTGTATATTTGACGTTATACAAGAGGTAGGCGGGATCAAAGTTTCAGACATCAACCTCCAAAAGTTTTGACATGCTGTGCAGGGGAGGGAGGGAGGGAGGGTCCGGATCACGGTCCGTATGGACCTCAGTCTTTTTTCCGGAGATAACATTTTTTTTCGGCGATATCGCCGGATTCGACTTGGTCCGATCTCGTCCGAGACTCCGAACTGTCATTTTACGGCATCTGTTTTCAAGATCATTTGCCGTTTAAGGCCTCTTTTACAAGGAAATAAATTAGTTTGATTACATAGACAGACATAGAAGATATGGAAATGGGGAGGGTAGCCAAAATTCTGGAAGGTTCTGACTAAAAATGAGACTGCAAACTCAAAGTTCTCAATTCTTCCTGGCAAAAGTGACCCATCAGCACGGCTTTCCTAATCGGGGGGAGTTGTCAAAGAGGTCTGTGTGCGATCGGGAATTCCCGCTTACCTCTTGACGTTATAGGTGCGGTCGATCCGCCAGCGAGACGCCGAGTAAACCCAAAGACCGGGAAACCCACTCGCCCAAAGAAGTCGAAACCCATGGAGCATGCAAAATCTCTAGTCCTTGCCGAGACACAATGCTACATTGCGATGATAAACCGTATATACGAAAACCCTCCACTTGAGGTCACTACGCAGGATTGTATTACGGCCAAACGACGTCTCCCATGCTCTTTATGCGCAGAGAGAGTTGGAACAACACTTACTTTCTCTCCTTCACCACTTCCCTACTTATTTATTTATAGATCGTTTGCTCTCCTCGCTTTCGCATGTATTCATTCACTGGAGTTGCAGTGAGAGTTGACGTTTACTCTAGCTTTACCATATCTGCAGATTGCGAAACCTTTTAAATACAAAAAGTCACAAACAAGGTGAGCAAGTGGGAGCCGGCGCGAAGCGCCGGCGACCGCTTGTTTTGACTGAAAATGCATGAAAAACTGCCAAAAAACCATGAAAATGGCCAACTTGTGACCTACTTTCTGAGCTATTGAGTCTGCCAAACTCCTCCATTCAAGAAGTGAATCAGGTCTATTTAGCAAGCCCTTTCATGCTGTGCACTTAATTTCTTCCCACGGTCCTCCAAAAAATAGTTGATTTTTCCAACAGCCAGAAAATCAAACATTGTGAAGAAATTTCCTTTTTTGGAAATGTATCAAGATGTCAAATACTCTTCTATCCACCCATATTTTGCACCCACAAGTTGTTCAGAGTCATTTGGTGGCCCCAACATACTAAAACACCATCAGGCATTGTTTTAGAGCACCACTGTAATTGCGAAGTATGGGGTTCAAAATTGCATGGACAGCCACGGAGCATTTTTGGAGCTATGGGCAAAGTCAGAGGGAGTCAAGTCAAGATAACATGTGTATTACAATTGTGACTTACAAATGAAGCATTCTCCAACGGCGCCCGCTTCTCGCTCCAACTTCCGCTTTGAAAGCCGGACGACATTCACAACACCGGTCACTTACCGCACTATCGCTACGACCTGGGCTATGCGCCGCACACTGTCCTCACCATTTTCCGATACCATATGAATTCACAAACTCGAGATCTCAGAAGAGCTTGAATTATTTTATTTTGGTAGCAACCAGGATGTGATATTCGTTAAACCGTGCGAGAAGTTCTGAAATTACTCAAAGTTCATTATACAATTTTACTCCGAATAAATACACACAGTATGGGCTCAGTGTCGCGACAGACGAGAAAGAAAAGGTACAAGACCGAACGAATATGACCCAGGCTCGAGTCGAATGCGCTATCACACAATTTTATCGCAGTTCAGGCGCTTTTCTTGGAGGTTGTCCCCAGGGGTAATTGACACAAATCAAGTAGACCTGTCAAATAATCTCAACAATCAAATTCTAACGAACGAGGTCTGGGTCGGACTTGAACCAGTATCCCCGCTTTTTTCAAATCGAACTGGGATCTTCATTAGGAGAAAAGCTATTGGGAGTGGGAGTGCAGCCAACACGGAGCAAAGCAAATGAAAAAAGACGAATTGTAGGACAGTGTATCTGTATTTCTAGCTCAATCACATGTTTTCCCAGGTATATATGTTGTCCTTCCCAAAATCACGAATACACAATATTTTCACAGATTCCTTTCTTTCACTGATTGCGCGCGAATTAGCTGAGTAGATCTATCCAGTTTTCATGTAAATCGGTGAAGAACTGACTGAAATATCGGGAATTCTTTGAAAACCTCCCAAAACAACAATTTTTGGTTAGCGCCTTCGTATTGCTTTGTATATATACCAGTCGTTCGAGCCTAGTTACACTACCGCATCCTCTGTAATGTCTGCAAATCCATACGCATTCAGTGTTGTTGGAAACTAGGGAATGAATAGAGTCAAATGAAAGGTGCGTTGAAATATAGAATAACCAACCCGATCCATCGTCGCCGTAATCCAAAGTGGAGGGTCCACATGAGTGACTCTGCCTCTACAGAGGATGCCTGAGGAAAGACGACGGTACATGCTCTGCTAGATTTCCGAGAGATGTTTTATGAACACTGAGATTGACCCCGAAGACGGATCTATCCACGTAAAAAAACTGGAGCCTTTATTTGAATTGCGTCACACCTTCACGTGGATGCTCGTCATGAGTGACTGACGCCTACTTATCTTACCTCAAGTTCCATGACGTGGGATTAGGCCTCTGCGAGGCGGGTGGCTGAATCTTCGGGAGGGCACAAAGCCCTCCAATGACTGAAGAACAAGTTTCTAGACTTAGGTGCTGATTGTAAGTAAATTTTTGGGCAACAGATTTTCCGGTAGTATTAAATGTCTTGGATCAAAATCAGAGATGTTGCTGTGTTCGAGCTTGTGAATATCCAAGTCTCGGCACATCCTTAGTGCACCTACCAACCATCAATTTCCGTGAAATGAGACACTGGGAGAATCAAAAACGCGGTGCGGGGAGTATTTCCGAGGAGGTTGAAGGGGCGGGTCTGTGATGCGGGGTCTGTGATACGTTCCGGACAGAAGAAAAGGTTCCACAGGGTTAAAAATCACCAGAGCTATGCAGAAAGTTGTCGGTTTGTGGTGGAAAGAAAGGGTTTGGGTGATTGGCGCGGTCACATGTAAGGACGTGAAATGAGTAAGTAATCCAGGGACATTCGTGTTGTTTCCATTAGCCCATTCATTCGTTGGACCCACAAAGCAAAGCCTTCACATAGGGGTTGATTTTTGCCTATTACACATGGACTCTTGACAAGTGGAATCCTAGTGGGAGGAGCAATGGGAATGTCGTTCACATGGTAGCGATAAATCCTACACGCAGAGACTCAGATATCACACTGGGAGTATTGGTTCGACGGGCCGGGGATGGGAGTTATTTCGCGCCCGTGCCCCTTCCACTAAATCGGGAGCGCGTCGGCGAGCGCCGCGACCCATTGGAGGCTCCATCCACATGCGGCCCCCGCCAAAAAGCGGCGCCACTCCTCGAGCAGCGCGAACCCGACGGACGGCTCGAGCTCCGTCCCGTCGCGCGACACCTTGACCTCGCGGTCGTGGTTCCACGCGTTGCGGATGTGGCGCGTGCGCTGAAAGGGCAGGCCCTGCGTGCAGAGCCACTTCACCTTGAACGTCTGCCCCAGCCCTGAGTCCTGGCCGCCGTCTGTCCAGGCAGGCCCGTCCGCGCACCGCCCCGCCATCCTGCAAGACATCAATCAGTCTTGCGTCTGGCAAAAAGAGGATAATAAGAAAACGCACCGTGCGTAGCCGTAGAACTCGCCGCTCCGGTTGACGCTGAAGATGAGGTACACATCTTTAGAGGTGCGGAACGCGCGGTCGAGTACGTCCTCGTTGTGCTTCTGCGTCGCCCACAGCCCCATGCACACACTCAGGTCCAAATCCTCCTGCGACAAAGAAATTTCAGCGTTCAGAACAGAATGCGAGGGGGAAGGCGCACCTGCGTGAGCGACTTCAGGATGAAGAAGCGCTGCGGGAAGTGTCGCCGGAGGAGACTCGAGTTGGTCGAGGCACTGGAGTTGTCCGACTCGGTGCCGGCGTCGTCGTCGCTGGCTCCATCGAGGGTGAGCGCGGACAACTTGGACACAGTCAGCGCCTCGCCATTTGCAGGCGACGCCGCCGCCTCCACCTTGCCTGATCGCTTGAGGCGGTGGGCGTCCACACCGTCCACACTACGCGGGTGGCCGGAGGATGGTCCGAGGTGCTTGTATTGGTCACGCGGTGCTGTCGGCGACGACGGGTAAAAGCGACCGTCGACGCGCTGGTGCTGCTGCGGCTGCGGCTGGGGGCCGGGATGGTACATGTGCTTGGGGGTACCCGTACGGCAGGGACATGTACAGGGAGTGGGGTGAGTGGGGCGGAGAATAAGCTTCACGGACTGGTACCATCAACGGTGGCGGGCGAGACGACATGTAGGATGGCTGGTGCGGTACCTCTGGCGTGTAGCCGGCGTCTGCAGGAGGCTGCTGGTGCGGCGCGAGAGTCGGAAACCCCGCGTATATGGTAGACTGAGGCTGATTGGATTCGACTGGGGGATGCTGGTCCCCGTTCAGCGCCGACGCGGGGGACATCATGTATTGTCCCGAGCGGCCGTTGCGTCGGGGGAGAGGTTGAGCGTTGGAAGCGGCGGGAAGTGGCGGATTTTGGCTGCGCGGTGAGCCTGGGGGAGCGCTGATAGAGCTGTATAAGGGCGGCCGCTGTTGCTGCGACGATTGGGCCTGGCGGTGACCCATGCGCAACTCGTCCGAGCCGCCACCTTCACTCCCAGACATAATGTCGGTTTCGCACCTGGAAGTGTGTTAAAAAGCGGGTTCTCGCCTTCGGCTGGGGGAAAGCAAAGGGTGAGAAACGAGACTCGGGCAGAACCGGCGGACACGCACCGCGCAAGGTAGTGCTACCTGAATCCGAGCTAGACACGACTGAGAAAGCCAAGGACCAAATGTGAGAGTGAGAAAGCGGAGAGGAGGAAAGCAAGGTGGAGCAAGAATCAAGTGGGAAGACCACGTCGATGATCCCCAGTGCCCACAATGGGCAGCTGCCATTGATTTATATGCCGAGCAGATGTGATGTCAGTGGGTGGTAATATTTGTAACACTGACTCTGAGCACACGACATCCTGAGAGAAAGTCTCCAAATATTATCCCACGGAGGCCGGATAACTCACTGACCAAGGCAGATACAGACCAAAACGCAAGCAAAACGCATGCACTTCGTTGCTTCATCGCGGGAGATTTATACTGCAAAAGTATTCTAGAACATTCGGCAAAGATCAGTCCAGTTCAACATTCCCGTTCTCCAGCTAGTGTTGCCACGGCTCGGCTACGGCTGGCTCGGCTCGGCTTTTGATGGCTTGCAAGCCGTTTCCAAGTTGGGAAAGCCGAGACGCGATCGAGCCGCCGGCTTATGACGGCTTTGGCTCAGCTTCGGCTTAAGCCGCGACTCAGCACCAATTAGGAAATTCAAACAGCCCTTCCGCATTTGCAGCCCTCAGGGGTCGGAAGACATTCCTATACCAGTATGCTACCCAGTCACGCAAAGTTCACTCGCCCCGCAACCAAAATCCCACCATCAGCAAGTTGTTGTCTGTGGGCTGTTTTTCAAACACATCAATAGATCGAACATCCAGACACATAATCACCCCCAAAAAGATGTTCTGAATGGATAGTGTATCATAAAATATCACTGGAATGAAGCAGCTCAGAGGTGTCAAGACGTAGCGAGCCAAGCTATAAAGTTTCCCGATCAGTGACTAAAATTTGGGAATAGTAACCAATGACGCGTCACATCAGTAAAAAACGCAACCACCACGGAGCGCCATGTATCCCATGTATCATTTGTAGCCGCGTTGTGAAGTACCCCTTTATGTAGCACCTGTAGCTTCCTGCCCAGGTTCTGCAGACCGGTTACGAGTAATTATGTGTACATAATTCTTGTCTTTACAGCTCTTTGCGGCATCAGATCCTTGGCCCATGATTTTTTGCCTGCAGCCGACAGCTTGATTGAGCTGTTCATGGTGGCTCTCGCAAAGTGGGAAGGGACAGGATCTAGTAGGTCGCAGATAGCTAAGGGCGAGAATGAAGCGTCGGACGCGGCGAGGTACCATGCCCGTTCCCATGTACAGAGCTGCTATTCTAGCTGCTTATACATCGACCCAAATCCATTGAGAATTGGGCTCGCAATCGCCACTCCAAGTTGACCATTTTTAGTATCTAGAGGAAACTTCACGCATCCACTGCACCCACTATGATTATGTATCAGTGTGACATATCAGGTGGTAGGAGACATCGGCATCCTAGCCGAAGTTTTCAGCGGCACGTTTCCAAGGCTGTCTGTCGCGACCATAGAAGACGTTAATTCCATCTATATTCAGGTGTTCAGCAGAGTTTCAGCTGAATCATTGAACAACTCACACCTTGCAGCATCGGAAAGGTGCTGGTGGCTGTCCACACAATTTTGAACCCCGTGCCTCACAATTAAATGGCCCAACACATCCATTTCAAAGCATTTCTGTCGGATTTGGTAGGGAAAAGGGAGCAATTTTGAACCCCATGCCTTGCAATTAAATGGCCCAATGCATCCAGTTCAAAGCATTTTTGTCGGATTTGGCAGGGATAAGGGAGCATTTGACATATTTAAGCTTTCTGCTGATTCCTGGCCATCAATTTGAAACAGTGGCTGTCCATGCAATTTTCAACCCCGTGCCTCACCATTAAATGGCCCAATGCATCCATTTCAAAGCATTTTTGGCAGATTTGGCAGGGATAAGGGAGCCCTTGGCATATTTAAGCTTTCTTCCGATGCCTGGCCATCAATTTGAATGGGTGGCTGTCCACGCAATTTTCAACCTCGTGCCTCACAATTGAATGGCCCAACACATCCCTTTCAAAGCATTTTTGTCGGATTTGGCTATCGCAATTGCTGTGCCCGCCCTAATCAATTCGCTGAGGTGGGCGTGCGGGCGCGCTGCGGCAGAGAGGAAGAGCATGGTGGGGTAGGGGTAGGGGGTTCGTGCGATGCAAGGAGAAGAGGGAGAGGAGGGGGAGGGGGGGGGGAGTGTTATGCGGCGCAGCGTTCGTACGCCGACCTGCCCGTGGCGGAGGTCGAAGAACAAGTCAGAGCTGATGCTTGGGTTGAACAGTGACTGCAGTGCCTGAAGACAAGATTGGACAGATTAATCAAAATCGGCGAACAATGATTAAACAGAACAGGTTAATCTTATTAAACAGCAGACAGTTCGGATTGAAATTCAATTGATCAACAAATTCTTCTTGTGATAAGCAATCGAACATCGTGGGTCAAGCCTTTCGGCACATCACAGATTAAACAGAACGGCTACAATCATGAACCGTGATGGGATTGAGCAAATCTTTGATTAAGCGGACAAAGTGGTTGTGCAGGCGGAAAATTCGGGATCATGAATGTAAAGTTTCAACAGAGGAAGGCAGTGAATCGGATTATCAGGGGAAAATCAGATCTGTTTGAGTAACTCAAGTCAACCACGCCTTAAAAGCGACCATCAGAGTCCAGGGCCTTACTTTGATGCCCTTCAGTCACTGAGACCTGTGACTTAAAAAAAAAGTATTTAATTCAACGGTCGCTGTGACAAGTGACTGAATATTTGGATATAGGTGACACTTACGACGTATCTCTGATCGTTTTTGTCGGTGATAATAATCCGCTTGAGGGGCGGGGGCCTGACGGACGGTTCGAGTGTCTAAATAAAGACTCAGAACTCAAGTGAATCAAAGCCCGGCGGCAGGGAGCGTACGGAATGTGGGTCGCCAGGCTCCACAGCCGCGTTCAGCAGCGTGAAATTGGGTGTCCTGTCCTTGGTAAGCGCAAAGCATACGGCTGGGTCAGCTAGAATCAACAGATATATAAAGGAGAGGGCGGGTCGCAGCCCAGGTCCGCGCCTACATCCCGTGTACGCGCATCAGCCGGTTGAAGAATGGGAGGAGAGGGGTAGCCACCACATGCAATTACACGCTTAGCGGCACTGTATTGGCTGGTTCTACTTGTAGCAATGCGATGAGAATTGATCACGGCAGAGGTGGGCGAAGGGAAATTAATGGATACTGGATTATTTCGTTCAAATCAACCGGGGGCGTGACGTGTGACCCTTTTCACCTATTCGACAACTCGACAAGACCCTCGACTGAGCGTGACAGGCAGAAAAAATTCGACATGATGCCAAAACGATGCTCTTTCATCAGCCAACTGTTCCCTGAAGACCCAGGAATATTTGGGTCGAGTTTCACAATCCTTGCTTTATTTTTGTTGGTCGTTTTTTTGGCCTGGATTTGAGCGAGAAAATGGCCTTTGGTGGGAAATGGCAGCAGAGAGACTTTCAAAGGAGAGAAACTGTTGAAATCTGGATCTCTTGAGACACTGAACCACGTAGAAATTTATTGTCGATTTTGCAATGATTTTTGTGACCCTCCAACCAATTCAACAAACGCCTACATGACGCGTGACCTCGACCAAATTTCGACATCAACACCGGGGTCCGTGACCTGTGACCCCAAAGGACCTAGATTTTTGGTAGGGCACACTTCAACGTATGTTCTAGTTCATGGCGTCTTACGATAGGCAATTTAGTTACCCGATTCAATTTACTGTGGCGGATGCTGAGTACACAAATTGATTAAACAACGCTCGTTGTGTTTCTTGCCTCCGCTGATACGCCTACGGCGCGGCTGGGAGCGGAGCTTACTAAACATAATGAATGGGGAGGGAGTTGTGTGTGGAATGCCCGCTCCAAGGGCCGTAGTATTGTTTCTGAGGTGCGAGGAGGTGTACTACGATTTCGCTCATTATGTGTTGCAGTTAATGCTGTGCGGCTGGGGTCACATTCCGAGATCATCTGGAACATTCCGGCCCGGTTTATTGCTCGTGGGATCTACAGTCGGACTTCATTCAGAATATCACTGGAAGCCATTTGTGTTTCTTTTGTATTTTCCTTGCATTGTAAAGTGTTTGTTGGCTCAAATCTGTTGGAGACACAGGACCAGACCGAAAGCGAAGACAGCTTCCCATTTTCCGGGGAGCGAGGAACCACATGAGACTCTCACATGGCACAAGGCCCGGTCCGCCAAGGAACGGTCTGGTCCCGCAGTGGGGGCGAACAAGGAATTTTCGTAAAAGCAAGCGCCGACTACGTCCGCGACCACCTTGCTCGAAAGATCAACTTCAACCTCAAAAGACGCACCTTATTGAGACGGAGAAGTGTAGGGCGTTGTCCATTCTGCGGATAATAAATATCAAGCCCCGGCTTTGAAGGAGAAAGCGGACGATGGACAACGTCGAGGTACACGAAAGTGTTCCATCTTGTACGCGCTGGAAATTTTGTTGGCGCCTGAACGCAACCGGTAGGAGGTCCGTCCAAATATCCGCCTCACTGCGAGAGAATAATCGGCCGCGGTATTTTCACAGAGCGACGCAGCTTACGCCGCCCAGGGTGCAAAATTAAATGCTGAACGACGCCAGAATATTCATTCAGCCCACGATCGGTAACATTATTTGGAATTGACAAAGTCACAGGTATGGAGTAGCTTGACGATGTGCATGAGATTGAATTTACAAGACATAGGCATTTTCAGGGGGAGCGGTCGAACACGATATTGGATCGCCAGAGTTCGCAGTCAGAAGGAGGAAAAATAGATTGATATTTTGGTGCGGCGGTTGCAGCTTCTGTGCCAGAAGAGTTCATGGTTGCGGAGGAACAGATGGCGAATGGCATTTGAAACAATTGGGTGGCTGGTTTGTGATTCCTTCAATCTTGGTGCAACTCCCCAAACGACGCCATTGGATGTGAGGCCGAAGATGTTGTGAGTTACAGAGTTGTGCCAGAGGTCAGACAGAGAAATACAGAGAGAAGGGGGGTTTCAGAAGGCAAGATTAACGAACACGCCCGAGATCGCAGACCAAGAAATAGTTCCCATACAGAATCGTGCATGCAAAGATGACGAATGATTTCCGAGAGGGAATATGGGTGGCTCGTTTGCGCTTCCCGAGTACAGAATTCCCGGTCAGCTGAAAGTCAGACACCGACAGGATGAGAAGTCTTACCTACGGGGCAGTCGCGACGATAAGGAAGGCGCTTCAAACTATTACTCTCAAGCCGCAAGTCTTCAACGAACCGGAGAGATGCCCCAATCTGGGTTGTAAGCGGAGAACGAGAGGTGCGCCAGGAATGACACTAGGCCACCTGCGCAATTCCATCGAGCAGATTTGGCACAGGTGCGGAGGAGCTAGCACTGAGTCTAGAAAGCACAAAGCGCAGACAGAATTTGGACAGAATAGCCATCGAATGAGCGCAGAGCCAACCAGACACCGTAGCCACCACAGGCGGCATCGGTCTTGAATTGGTGGGACTGAATTATTGTGGGGGCGAAATTAAGAATGCCGGCAATGTTGTCGGATTGATATGAAGTACAGTAGCTTGATGTTGGGCATGAAATTGAAGCTGCACAACACAGGCGCGGTCAATCCCAGAGAGAGACCATTGATGTAGTGTTCACCCGAGAGCGCAATCCGATGGGAGGAAATACACGGATATCTTCATAATGCCACGAAAAGGCAGCATCCCTGAAGTAACTATACAGTAGGGGAGTGCTGCAGAAGAAATGGTTTGAGTCATTGATATCGCGTCTTGCCATGTATATTAAAATCTCAGTACGCACTTCGCCAGGAATGACATGTCCGAGCTGCTGTGAGATCGCCAGGTGGTAAGAAATTGCGATGAAAGGGAACATACATATCGACGGAAACCAAGTTGATGAACGATCCAAAGACGCCTATTATGTTCCCCGAACGCCCCGCCAAAGATTAATATAAGCCAGTCGATATCAGTTACGTCGTTGTGATTCAATGTGCGCGAGCACTTCGATTGATCGTGCTCAGCGCGGAGGCATCGGACTATGGAAATCCTCGAATGATGTAGACGAATGTAGATGGACTGAACGAGAAGCAATACAGGCCTGACCTCTCCGGGCCATACACACACTTCAACAAATGAAGCCCACACCTCTGTTCTTGAAGGACGGGCCTGGCGCGAGGATTAGTGATACTGTCACGCGGTTGAACTGGAAGAAGAAAGTAAGACGGGCGAACTGAACGAGCTCATTCCAAAGCCAAGGAGCGAGAGAATCACACCATGAAGGAGATATCTGAGAACTCTAGATGATCCCGTACTCTCTGTGTGGGTTGGACGTTTGCTTGATCAAAATCGAATCGACCCCGAAGCAACGCAGACGAAGAATGAACCAGTATTTCCGTCCTAGATCTGACGCATTTGAGCAAAAGAAATTGTCGTGCTGTCGCCCGAGTCCCGGGTCGTGTACAGTCTATAGTGGTGGCAAAGTTCGGTTAGAAAAACGGTTCGAACCTGAACCGAACTGAATCGAACGCAAAGTTCGGTTCAGCGTTCGGCGAGTAGTGGTAGCGTTCGAACCTCGAACCTGGATTCGAACCTGTTGCCTCAATTTTGAACATTTTTGCTGTGTGTCTGAGTGTTTTTGTGCTTGAAACTTGAACTTACCCTTCAACAGTGTCACTGGACATGTTCTCAGCTTTAATCGGATGATAATTCCACATGCCGAGGCAGATGGTCTTTTCAAGGTCATGGTCATGTGACGGCCGCTCTTCAAAAAATGTCTTTCGCGCGTCGATTGCAGGCTCGGATAGCAGTCTAACATACATGTGAGCACTGTAGGTTAAACAAGAGCATTATTAGCACTTGCCTTGCTTGGAAAACTACTAATTATTGCCTGGACGAATTTTCTAGGTTCGAACGCGTTCGAACCTGAACCGAACCTGAACCCAGGTTCAGGTTCAAGGTTCAGACATCGCCTGAATCGAACGCGAGTTTCAGGTTCGGTGTTCGGAGAAAGGACCCCCGAACCTGAACCGAACCGAACTTTGCCACCACTATGTACAGAAAGAAGGTCCGGAGCATACAAAGCCAACAAAGGAAGGCGTATACGGGTTGAAAAGATTGCAAGATGCGCGACCGAAGAGTCTCATTGCAATTCCGCAACAAGTACTAGGTGGGAGGCAGAGATGGGGAAGATACTCAGCGCCAGAAGGAAATTCCACATCCAAGGCGAGGCCACGGATAGAATTGAGAAGGATGTAATAGTGTCCAGTAACGACGCGAAGATGGGAGGATCGGGGAGAGTGCAGTTCAAGGTACGTGACGCCCACACAGTTGTAGTAGAGACTATTCAGATTCTGCGTAAAGGCACGGCGCAAGATTTGAAGCGCGGAAGTACGGATCCACACAAGTTGTGGCGGGAAGGAAGGGTCATATTGCCGAATCATCTCTTGCTCCCCGGCTATAACGAATCACTATCTCTGTTCCCTCCGGGCTTCTGGGATCGGACTCCGCATCACACCAACCTTGGCGAGTAAACCGCGAGACAGGGACACTTCTGTTCCCGTTGGAAGCCATTGACAGGTAAGCTGCGTCTGCCCGTGCATTCGTGGGCTTCCGACTAACGTTAGCCATCTATAGAGCTCGCGAGTTTGATGATCAGCGAGCTGCATCCATCCGCACCACGCGGGAGATATGCATCCTCCCGAACCACAACAACAACGACAAGAACCGGATGCGGCGAGCCGTCGGACGTCAGGCCCACCAATATAAGCGTCACGAGGAGCACTCCGCGCTTGAGACTGGACTGGCCGTCACTTGCTTCGCAGTGCGGAAATGCACACATTTATGAATAGTGCTGCTCACTCACCACATTCTCGGACATAGGATCACCATGGAAGTGGGTCAGCTGCGGGTGTCGTGTACGAAAGATCCACCGCAGGCCTTTGTCGAGATCCAGCTGGCAAACCGCGGAAGAGACCGGCATTCAAGCCTCCGGGCTGCGGCGCCAGAAGTGTTGCAGCACCCGTAAAGGAGCTACACAAAGGACAAAGTGCTGAAGAACTGGCAGAACCACACCGCTTGGTGTTCTGAGACAATATAGCACCTTGCAAGGTGCAGTTATTCCTTTGACCGACATCCGTCAAACATGCCAGCTATTCCCGAACTTTGGTCGGTCGGACGTGAATGAACAGTGGACCTCTGATACTGTTTTAGATGAGTGCAATTCATTCTTTGTAAACAACTGGGCAAGTATATATGCGTACCAGTCAGTATGGTAGCCTAATACATATTTAATATCCCCCCCCAACCCCAATTTCCCCGATAGATCTCAATAGTCCACAATGATATGGAAGCGGTATTCATAGACAACGATAGTGAAGACGAAAATCCATAGACCATCATAGCTTCTCATAGCAACATATAGCGTCCCCGAGCGGCTCTCATAGCTCGTCATAGCTCGTCATAGACTATCATAGCCGCACATGGCCGCCTATTTGTCTATGAGGCAACTTCATGTTTTTCTGATGCGCGGAAGGCTGTACACCAAAGAACCGAAAGAGTCGCTTGCCAACACCGGTCACACGGCCCAAGAAGGTCTTCATCGGCATCCCAGGCTAGTACTTGAACTCCAACCACAAACCAATAGCGCCGCCAAGTGTCCAGAACATTCCAGAACAGGTCTTTGGACGTTTCCTCCAACATTCCCCCTCGAACGAGGACCCAATACAGGCCGATGTCTGGGAAACCACACAGTATTGCAGGTACTCCATCGATCACAGTCTTCTCAAACACGCTCTTCTTCACCAATGAATAGGTCATCATGGTCGTCGTCAACGTCCCAAGGGACGCGGTCATCATCAACGTCGGAATCATCGACGCGGTCAGGTCAGGTCGTCCAACACAATCGATTTCGGACGGGGTCACAGGTCAGGTCAGGTCGACCGGGGCGTAATGCGATCCAACGAGACTCGCTGGGGACACATATTGGTTCGAGACCTCGTGTGGGAGGAGGTTGGGAGCCTGGACGAGTGGCATCTCGAAGGACAGCCACTGGCCCTCACAACCACCGCCCGGGTAACTTGCGTCGGTAGGTAGGTAGGTAGGTAGCATTGAATCATTGGAGGAATGCAAGGGGGACTGGCGGAGGTGGTCCGCGGGGGCGTACGAGGTGTAATGGTGGGACATGATAGATCCTTCACCTCGCTCTTTATAAGTGCCGCGAACTTCTTTCAAGATTAGAGCATTGAGTCATTAGTGATGGTCAAGTTACAGCTGATTCGGAAAATAATGAGAATGCCAATATTTTTTTGGCGCTCTTCCCATTGTGGCAATGCCATAACAGGAAGGTCGTCGGTTCAATTCCTGGCTGTCGCACATTTTTCTTCACTGTTTTCTGTGTTGCCGCACACTCTGGGTGGCCGGCGAAGTTGAATCCTGGGTGGAAATTTTTTATTGAGCTTGTTTCGCCATTTTCCAGTTGATATCAATTGTTTTTTCAGTGAAATAGGAACCAAGCCCACTTGGTTTCAATGATGGCCAAGGCAAAAAATTACTTACTCCTAGCATGTGGCTTATGCCAGTGAAAAGCTTGAGTGTTTGATATTTCTGTCTGCCAATACAGCTTTGCAATTTGATGTAGTAACGGTCAAGCCATGACCTTGGTGCAACAGAGAAATGCATGGCAAAGGACAGCAAGTCCGGATTCATATACTATAAAAAGAGGGAATAATAAGCTCCTCAGCTAATTTCCACCTGATATGTTCAGAATCCATAGCATGGACCTCTTACCAAGCAAGATTCAAAAAGTGGCAGCTACTGAGAATCGAACTCACAATGCCCTCGTTTGGGAATTGCCTCTTTGGGAAGCGCGCGAAAAAAAAAATGTTGTTCTCATTATTTTCCGAATCGGCTGTAAACGCTTTGACGTCGCTTCAGAGAACGCTTCGCGAAACGCTTCAGATTTATTGAAGCGTGGGAAAATCACTTAAATCCTGAAGCGTTTTCGAAGCGTTGAAGCGTTTTTTTTTTAAGCGCCTCCAGAGCCGCTTCACGCGCTTCAAAAAGTGCTTCATAATTCACTTTAGCAGTTAAAGGTTGTCGTTCATGGGGTGATTTCCCGAGGGTCGATAGCTGACTAAGAAAGATCAATCAAATTTATTATTTTGCCAATTCCCTCGATCGTCGTCTCTCTTGCCTCCTCGCTGTCTTCATGAGCACCAGAAAACCCAGGGCAGCCACCACGACCACCAAGGCCATGAGGGCTGCTGCCATCGCCAAAGCCGAGGGTGAAGAGGCTCCCGATGAGAAGCCAGCCAAGAAGAAGCGCGGCCGCCCACCAAAGAACAAAGCAGCTCCAGAGCTTCCCGCACCGGCGCCCTCATCGGAACCCGAGCCCGCAGAGGAGGGTGTAGAGATTGTGGAGCCAGATATCGATGATATAGAGTTTGTTAACCGTTCGCAGCATTCCGGATGGGCACTGACTACTCTCCGGCTAGAAAGACGAAGAAGGGATCAAGCTCACCTGGAAATTAATCACAGCCATCGAGGAGGGCGACGAAATCCGTGCCAGTCTCTTTTCGCCCGTTGGCGCCAACAAACTTTCCGGTGGGAAGAAGAAGAGCGAGTATCAGTACCAGCTCGCCAAGATCCTTTCGCGGCGCATCCGAAGTTCAAGGAAGCCTTCGCTCAGGCTAAGACTGCCAAGGAGAAAAAGCCCTGGTACCTCAAGATTAAGAATCGCATTGACACGTAAGTGCCTTCCTTCTCATACGTCTAGGCGTGCCGTCCGTAACATCGGAACAGCTTGATCAAGAAGGCGAGGGGTCAGATAGAGGAGATGGGACAGACGGGGGCGGGGATAGGAAGCGAGGAGGACATTCAGCCTGGGACTGTGTTCACGACCAAGTGGGGTAAGTCCTGCTTCATCGATTTCGAGTCGTCGTACCCTCCAGCTCACGCCGCAAAAGATTTGATCAAGGAGGACTCCCCTTGGTTCTTCCATATGCGATCCTTGGTCGGGGAGCGTCCCAACCTGGTGCACGCGGGCCTTGGGAACAACGACAGCGAGGTCGACATGTCAATTCTTCTCGGCGGAGATCGTGACGCAGATGACAGCTCAAGTCTCGCCCCCGACGACACCGCGGACCTCCCGGGTCAACTGACACGCTCGCCGTCAGCCACAGTAATCGATCTCGACGACGGCAGTGACTCCGACCTACCTCCGACGCCCATCCTCGTGTCCGCTAACACAGGGGTCCTCAAGCGCAAGCAGCCGTCGGACATGGAGGAAAGAGCCAGGTCGTGGTTTTCGTGTGGTATACGGTTTTCTCGGCGCGCTCGAGCTGCGGCGCGCTGGCGCAGAAGATTTCGACGTTGGCGGCCCTTGTTGTTGCGTACATAGGCCTTGAAAAGTGCCTTCACCCGAGCAACACGTCGAGCTGGTGGTGCCATAGCGGAGGAAGTGGAGGCGGGAACGGGTACAGCTACATCAATATTATCGTAAGCACAGATAGTAAGCTGAAGCGTTTTCTGAAGCGAAATTCAAAAATGACGGTCAAAGTGAGATTCGCTTATCCCACGCTTCTGATACTAATTTAATTCTTGAAGCATTTCTGAAGCGCTTGGCGAAGCGTCTCTGAAGCGACGTCGAAGCGTTTACTTTGACCGTCACGGGTTTGAACGGGCAGTGATGATTGCCAATCTTTAACCCCAGTGGAAGCCGGTCCTGCTCGGATCTGTTGGGATCGGCTGGTATCGGCTTCCAACGCTGAGATCTGCTGGGTTACTGCAGAGTATGGGTTATGACAGGTATGATGGGTTAGGGCACTCTATTCCAAAACCAAACAAAGCTAAACATGGGTGTTCTATTCCACAACCAAACACATCTATTAGAAAGCCAAACACGGGCACTCTATTTCAAAACCAAACACAGCTATTCCAAAGCTAAACATGGGCACTCCATTCCAAAACCAAACACAGTGTCGGCACGATAGTGCAGAGGGAATCAACAACTTAGTTGGGTCTTTTGGTCGGTTGTGGTCAGAAGCGTGTTTAAATTTTGCGGAAAAGATTTCTTTCCTCATGGTAGAGATTCTGGCCTTCCATCGAATCCCCGACAGGATACTTTCGGGAACCATCCTCCGATGATGAGCAGCGTCCCGCGCTGATCACGGAATGATCGCCTAGTTACTTCTTCTGCCGCTATTTTCATTCCTTACGACCCTTTCCCTACAGCAAGTTCCCCATCGTTTTTCCTGTTTTCTCTTGTGTCCAGACCCCTTCTGTTTCCGAGTGCTGTACCTGGTAACTAATTCCGTAGATTACACAGCTGGAATGTTCCGAGAACGGAATTATTTGACTGTTCTCCTTTTATTTATATTACACTTTTACTATATATACTTCTCATGTATTCTCGATGTTTCTCTGCGTATCTCGAACCCAACTTCTTCAGATAAGCAATGTTTTCTCTGAGTTGGTAAGCTGCAGGGTGACTTTCTTCGAGCTTATGACTTCAACTAGTGCCTGACAATACAATCTGGTCGAATTCAAACATATTACAAACATGCCTGATTGGGACAACCAAATTTTGTTTGATCTCACATGAACATAGTTGATACTTTATTGTAAAACTCAAAACCTTCTTTGAGGCCCAATGTATGTGCATACAAAGTTTCAGGCGAATCAGATATGAAATCATAGAGATCGAGACCTATCTGTTGCAAAATCCGTTATCAGTCAAAAGATGGCCCAATGGGATGCACAGCCACCACTGGCTCAGTCTTTGTTGTCCGATATTATTCGTCGATTCCTTTCCATCACTCCCAAAATTATCAAACGATGCATCATCGCCGTTCTCTCAGTCACCGAGCGCTTCAGCCTCAAAAGCAAAATCACCTCCTTCCACTTATAAATGAACAAGAAGCAGAATAATTCCCGATATGGAAATATTGCACAACTCAGTTCGCCCGTGGTTAATTTTTGTCTTCCACACACAGAGGACACCTTTCGAGCACGGGAACTTAATTCCCCCAAAAAATCTGCACTCATTCCACTTCTGATTGAACAGGAAGCAAATACTCCCAAATCTGGAAATATTGCACAACTCAGTTCATCCATGGTTAATTTCTGTGTTCAGCATAGCAGACACCTTTCGAGTACACAAACCCAATTCCCCCCAAAAGTCCGTGCTCATTCCACTTATGAATGAACAAGAAGCAGAATACTTCCCGATATGGAAATACAGTCGAACCCCTCTTAACCCATACCTCCCGGTTACACCCTCGAGGTATGGGTTATGAGGGTGTATGGGCTAGGAGAGGCCCATGAAATTGGCCCAAATTTTTTAATGTAATTTTTTTCTACGGTGTACATAGATATTTTGGGTATATCTCACTCCTGGCAATGCGTTGCTCTAAGTCATTTTGGCGGGGACCAATGTGCTTCCGTATTGCGGCAAGCCCTTCCTTGAGTACACTCAGCGCTACGGCGGCGGCCATGGGAGGATCGGAAGATTTCTTTGGTCTGTACGAGATATTTACTTTTGTGGGTGTAAAGTGGGGTGAAGTTGTTATTTCACAGTCCATACTAGCTACGTATTTATACCAGAGAGTGGCAACTATATAAGTAACCTGAAATGAATTGTATAGCTATGAGTCACAAGTAACCAAGCAATGCATGTGGAAGAATCAGATGGATGAGATGGTTGCACAGCAGTAAGACTGATACCATGTGGGTGTAGAACAGTAGAGGTGATAAATGAAAATAGATATACCGTATGCGTATGTGAACAGAACGGAATCAAACTCCAACATTTACGGCACAGTTACGAGACTTCCGAGACCTCCGAACTGTCATTTCTCGGCCGAAATGTATGGGATTTTTGCCTCAAAGGGGTATGGGTCCCGTATCCGATTTTTCTATTCCCAGATTAGCGGCAGGAAGACTAAAGCTGACAAGAATGTACCTTGAGTAGGGGTGCTTCCCAGGAAAGCCAGCTCCTCGTCACCGTCCTCGAAAGTAGCCTGAGCCTTAGAAGTGCGACTTTTCTCTTGCGTTGAGGACGGTCGAAGGCCTTTTCAATCGTGGTGGCAACTTTTTTGGCAGCGTTCTTGACTTTGCCAAGGGCCTTTGACGCCTTGGATGCATGAGAAGAAGCAGAGCCCGAAATTTGGCTTGCGCCACTGCCAGGATCGCGGCGAGGAGGCATGGTCAAGTGGGGGCAGTTGCAAAACTGTGCCGAATTTATAGGAGACGTTTGAGTGATTTACTCGGCGGCGGGGCGGGTTTGACTCAAAAATCCGACAGTAATACCTTGCTCTTGCTGATTATCCGCTGGGAGACCGACTTACTCACCATATTTCACAAATACGAGGATGACACAGGGTTCAAGTTGTATTTGCTTCGAGTTTTGAGCACGACAGAGCAGCTTTTGAGTCAGTTATTCTGACAAAAAGGTGAATAATATTCTCACCTCGCTCATTTATAAGGCGGGGAGACCGATTAACACATGGAATATCACGCGCATGAGGGTTGGACTTGGAGGGCGCAGATCGAGTTAGGAGAGCAAAGTCGCGATCACATGCTTCGGCCACGGTGTGGTGATTGACGGCCAATCAGCCATCGGCCGTGCGGAAAGTTTGCCCAGGCTGCGCACAGGCGGCAGAAAAATGTCAAAACCCGTGGAAACCCGCGGGTATAGGGTCGGGTACACGGAAATAGCGCGGGTTGGGAAATACCAACCCGTACCCGTACCCGTGAGTACCGTGAACCAAACCCGGGGTAGACCCGGTACCCGTGTCCAACCCTAGCCATGCATGCCGTAGGCCTAACTCCCACGACTTGGGGAAGCCTGGCAAAGACCTCCTCCCCTCTACCAAAGCAATCATTCTCGGGGTTGAGATCGACACTGTGGTGTTCACCATCTCACTCCCTGCTGACAAGCCCGCCCGAACGATCTCAGCGCTCATCAGCCTCCTGACCTCTCCTACGGCTTCCCTGGGCGAACTTCGGACTATCGCAGGTCTACTCCAGTTCGCAACCCGGGTGTTGCCGCCCACTTTCAGAGCGTTCATTTGCCGTATCTATGACGCGACCATGAAACTCTCACCGTTCCGCTGACGCCACATTCCCAGCGAGGCCTGTCGGGACCTCCTCTGGTGGTTCCGTTTTCTGCCATCGTGGAACGGGATCTACTCTATCCATTCTCATCTTCCTGGGGTCATCATCTTCACTGATGCCAGCGGAGAGGCGCGATCCAGCCAAAGTCGGCTATTAGTCGTGAAGGTGGACAGGACCAGACTTGATCGCCGAGTAGGACATTAGTTTTTGGCTGAAAGACAATATTCATTCTGATTTACTGTAGGGGGCACTATTCAACATGGAGTTGAACCTGAAGTTCCCCCGAAAGGTGACCATACGGTGTCTTGGAGATGGAAGAGCGCAAGGGTTGTTGCACCGCAGGATTCCGACTGAGGGATTTAAATCAATAGACGGTACTTGCCACTTCCTGAATTGTAATGAGTGTGGCGAACAATGAATTCTGTATTGGTCTACAATGACTCTTTTGTACTGCCCAATTCATTTTCACCGACCTGGTATTGTTGTTCGCGGTGCAACTGATTCTACGAAGCGGTGCAGCGCCGTTTCCTCAGGCTCCTGCCACATTGTACATGTTGGTGAAAACTCCCGTGGCACCAGGTCTCCATCGGGACTCGGTTATTCGAAGCGAGATGTCAGTTCTCGCAGCATCCGTGACATTTTTGCTCCTGGGGTATTATTTGCCCTCTTGGTCTCAGCCACACTCTCACACATCATTTCCCTGCCAGGACTTTGAACCTATGTCGTCATGTACCATGAATCCTCCAGCAGGCAACCGAGCTCCTGCTACCTATGAGATGAGGAACGACGTTAGATTGGGGTTCGCATTGTTATGTGCTTCAGAGTCTGCAGCTAACTTGAAACGCTCTTGTGAATGGCTGCTCTAGCCTTGCTGGACGACTGTTTTGGTACAAAGTTCGATTTTTTCCTGCACCGCTCGGAAAGGAAATTCAGATCAAATCCGCTCGTTGGAGCAGGGATCAAAACCCCTGCCAAAATTGACTTGACGAGGAGTGGCACAGAATATTAAGAAGCAATTAAAACGAATTTTCACCAGGTTTCTTCTTGCCAAGTTTCATATCGAGACGCTTTGACAAAGCTACCAAAGACCGTCTTGAAAGCAGTGATATTTCAATACAGCGAATCGAGCAACAAAAATTTCCACCGTTTCCTCCGTTATTAGGCTCATTCGATTCGCCCTGCAGATTCTCAGGGGATGGCTTCCTCAGAACTCCTGATTACATATTTAATATAACTTCTCTTTTTTCGCCCTTTCCAGGTCAAAATAGGATGTATTATTCCAACTAAGTCCACAAGTGCAGTATGCAAACAGCTTAAAGTGCGATTTATGAACACAAATTGGTTTGCGGGCATCCTGTAAGATCCTCACCACTGTTTTGTATCAAACTCAGGTTACAAAGGAAGTCCTGTATTATAAGTGCCCGGAGATTCCGGAATGTCTTAGCCCTTCCTATGACAGGTGAAAAATTCAGAATGATTTTGACTCTTGCAACGAATTTGGGCATTTTGATCATTGCAAAGGTAGGCAACGAGCTTCACTTTTTCGTGATGGAAGACAAGTGCAGGACCCCAGACAGTCACCTGAAATGCCTGTTCGGCAAAATTTTGAATTCTGATAAAAATGCTCAAAATTCGCCTAACGCCAAGTCGTATTCGGATAAAAAATCAAATTTCGGGTCCCAATGCCAGTTTTAAAATTCGGATAGTATGACGGCCCACCGACGACTCCTGGCTGGATTCGGATAAGATTCTCCTGGGGTGGATGAGACGCCTCCGGTAAAGCATTTCCCAGAGGTTTCTTACTCCCAGACTTTTGAAGCCAATTTTCTGCCCATCACTTGTTTTTCTGACGGTTCGGGCTAGAATCACGTAGGGACGATCTGTGTAGCTAATAATTTGCATTGTAGTGTCCCCAAAAATGTTCAGAAGCGGGTGGGACTGTCCTCGGCGATCACCGACCAGTTACCAAGCAGTATGGTGTATCATTCAACATTCGCCGCGCATTGCACGATATATCCTTATCCTTGTTTCGAATCTTACCCCGGAGGACCCGCATACCGGGAAGTCGAATACTTGCAGCAGCTCGTGGGCAAATTAACACATATGGCGCACTTGATTGTCACCGGGGACACGGAGGACTTTAATTGGGATCGTCTTGCACCCGGAATAGTAGCCGCTGTCGCCCATTTCATTGGACACCAGACCTTAGAAGAGTTACACACTTTGTCCATGAATGAGCTCCCCGTCGATTTCCTCCCCCTCATTCTCTCTTCTGCATCAACGGTGACAGTTGAGTCGAGGCCACGCGTTGAATCTGAGTCGCCAGATTTTCTCTGCCAGACGCCAAATCTGTTGTTGGCCGGGCGCGTTACATTCCAGCATAATGTGTTCGAGGGACTCAGGAACTCGGCACGAAGAGCAGTGTCCAAGGGTTTCCAGATTTGGTACGTGGTCCCAGAGGAACCAACATGAAAAATGTTGTGTATACTTTTCCACAGGAAATTTCGCGTCAGTCGGTGGATGTTGTTGGATCTAATTGAAGTCCAGATAGCACTGTCGGTGGGCTGATATCCGAATTCATCCTCGATACAGCAACGAACACGTTCGAGATTAAGTATGTGTTGTCGATTTCCGACCTGGGTTCTCCCTCAGAGATCTAATTATTTTAGTGAACATCCGTTGAGTTCCTTCCTTTATGAGCATTCCTGGGTTGCAGTAGTCTGAATCTGTTGGCAGGTCTGATCATGGACCTGGATTTGTCACGCTGTGACATCATGTGATTACTCTCCCACGTCCCAATGCGGAAACGCCGCCTGCCAAGAGCTTTGCGAATCGCGTCGACAACTTTCTTTCCGCGTCTGCTTCATACCCGACCCCTTCACATGGAGCTCCAAGGAAGGCTATTCCCTCGTCCGACGCATTCTCCGCAACACACCGCTCCTATACGAGCCCCACGACGATCAGCTTGAAGGGGTATGCAAATCTCTATGGGAAGGTTAATTGATGGGTGGTTCGCAAGTAAAGAACAGACTGAATTTATTAGAATAGCTAGGTATTTATACAACTGCTTATCTATGAGTCAGTGGGTAATTGGTATTGTAGCTATGAGGTCCATGTGAAAGACGGAGCTGAAACAAGGCAACGAGATAGGATAAAATATAAGAGCATGTGCAATGGTTGAATTTGCAATGCGGAGTTCAAGTGGGTTGAACACGGTCACGGGTTGTATTTCCAACACTCCCCCTCAAACCGTGGACAGTCCAAGCGCACGAGCAAAGTGCTTAGCTTTAGCGCTCGGCAGAGCCTTGGTGAGAGTATCAGCTGTCATCTCGTCGTGGCGGCAATAGATGAGCTTAATCGCCCCGGCCTCCATGATGTAGCGGATATAGTGATACCGTAATCAATGTGCTTGGTGCGCGCATGGTAATGACCATCCTGAGCAAGTGCAATAGCTGACTTGCTGTCGCTGAAGAGCGTGGTGGGAGAGGTCAACGGGCGAAAAATTTCCCCGATGAGTTTGCGCATCCACATCGCTTCTTTTGCAGCGTGGGTGGCGGCAACGTACTCGGCCATCAACATAGCCTTGCAGGCCACGTTTGTCTCCCCCGTCGTAAATCAGCTCCAGCTTCCTCGTGCCTCGAAGATACCTATAGATGTGTTTTACAGCTTCCCAATGCGCCCATCCAGGGTTATCGTGAATTGGGAGAAGGTGGGAGACAGCGAATGCAATGTCGAGCCGAGTACCCATTGAGGCGTACATCAGTGATCCAACAGCTTCGCGGTTATGGAAGTTCTTCATCCGCGCAATGTCCGCAACGCTCGTCGGGCACTGGGATTTTGTGAGAGGAATGTTGGGGTCGAGAGGGCATCGCGCTCGGCTTCAAATCGTTGAAGTTGAACCGTTGTGTAATTATTGCCTCGATGTAGGCGTGCTGCGATAAGGAGAGTGTGCGCTCGACGCGGTCTTGAGTGACCTTGATTCCCAGAAGCCAATTAATTTCGCCTAGGTCGGTGAGCTTGTATTTCTTGTTCATTTCAACCTTGAATTTCTGGATCTGTGGAAGGGAACTGCCCAACATCATGCAGTCGTCGACATGGATGGCAAGAACAAGAAGATGGTTATCTTCCTCCTTGAAAAATACCCCATGGTCGGATTCGCATCGCTTGAAGTTCAAGTCGGCAAGGGCTTCGCACAGGAAGTCGTACCAGTTCTTCGCGCCCTGGCGAAGGCCATAGATTGATTTGTGTAACTTCAACACAAACATCTTCCTGTCCTTCGTGGCATAGCCGGGAGGTTGTTCAAGGTAAATGGACTCGTCCTCGGCGAGAACTCCATTCAAGAACGCACTGTCAAAGTCGATCGTGTGAACGGGCCAGTCATTGCGTGCTGCAATCGCGAGAAGGAGCCGAAAAGAAGACAGTTTGGCGACAGGTGCGTAAGTCTCGTAGAAATCAACCCCGTAGATCTGGGTGAATCCCTTTGCAACAAGTCGCGCTTTGTACTTCTCGATCTCGCCGGCGGCGTTCTTCTTGATACGAAGAACCCATTTCGCGCCAACGACGTTAGCGCCAGGCGGGCGCTCGGTGATGGACCACGTGCCATTACGTTCCAAAGCGGCAAGTTCGATCTTGATCGCCTCTTCCCATTTAGGCCAATCCGGTCTCTTCTTCGCCTCCTCAAACGTCGGCTCGAGTCCCTCGGCACCAGCGGTAACGGCAGCCATGGCAAAGTCCTCGACTTCCAACCATTTCCCAGTCATCTGAGACTGCGGCTTCTTCGTCTATAGCTTGGATGCCCTTCGGCATAGCTGGGTCTGCACGACGGTTGCTGGCAACACCTTCGCCATCGCGGAGGCGGCGAATGTACGCGGATTCTTTGCGCACACGCTTGGGACGGCCCTCAGGTTCTTGCTCTTCAAAATCCTGGCCTAGAAAATTGTTCTGTGGCGGATTTGGCTCGTGCTCGGCTGGCTGTGGGTCATCGATGTCGGGAACTTCTTCCACTGTCGCTTGGGGAACTTGTTCGGCTGCATCTGGAGCTTTATTGGGTGCTTGAACCGCTGTTTTCTGGGTAGCTGGACGCTTGATTACATCCCACTCCCCCTCAAGCGGCACCTTTGAAACAATAACATCTTCTTCAAGCTTGAAGCTGACGCTGCGCTCCGTTCCAACGGTGCGCCGATTGGGCCAATAAATGCGGTGAGCAGCACTCTCCTCGTCGATTCCAACCCAGTAGCCAACACTTCCGCGCATATCCAGCTTGGAATCGTCCGTGTTGTGCACAAGAACCTTGCAGCCCCAAGGATGCAAGTCGTCCAGGACAGGCTTCGTTCCGAAAACGATTTCAAACGGTGTAGTGTCCCCGATTGCACGAGTCCAGGTACGATTCTTCAAGTACACCGCATACATCAAAGCTTCGCCCCACAGGAATTTCGGAAGGCCGCTATCATGAAGCATAGCGCGAACCTTGTTCAATAGCGTCCGGTTGAGGCGTTCAGACACGCCGTTGTACTCGGGCGTGTGGTGGACAGTGAGACGCCGGATGGTTCCTTGAACCGCGAGGGTAAGCGTCAAATTCTTTGCTTCTATATTCCCCGCCACGATCCGAGCGCAGGCACTTGATTTTGACATTCTTCTGTGTCTTCCACCAGGCCTCTTCTGCGCGATAATGCTCAAAGACCTCGTCTTTGTGAGCCATCAGGTAGGCACGCGTGTACCGGCTGTTGTCATCCGTGAAACTGACATAGTATTCCTTGTGGCGGATCGTGCGAACAGGTGCAGGTCCCCAGACGTCCGAATGAAGCTCATCTCCCACGTTTTTAGCGCGGGGAGCCTCACGGAATTTTTGGATTGGCTTCCGTGTCATCTTTGCGAACTCGCAAGAATTGCAGACGGTAGGTTCGCTGGATTCATCCAGTTCAATTCCATGGACTAGACCCTTGTCCACGAGCTTGCGCGCGGCCTCGTGCGCAATGTGTCCCATCCTGCGATGCAATTCGTCGATGGTGATTTTCTCCTTCGCAGCTGAGGCGAATTCGGAAGCAGGTTGGGGATGCGGGGTGAAAACACGGTAAAGTCCACCTTTCTCGTTGATTTTGCCTACGGGCTTTCGATCCTTATCAAAGATTCGACAAGCTCCGCCTCCAAACCAAACATGGCATCCCGCGGCGTCGATACGACTGATAGAAACGAGGGTGACTCCCATCATTGGTGCGTACAAGACATCCTTTAAAAGAATTCTTGACGCCGGCTTATCACCATTTGGCACAGTGATATACATGTCGCCCTGTCCAATCGCTTGAAAAGAACGTTTGTCCGCCGCGGTGATGGGTCGGGGGGTAATATCGACATAGTTCAAGAACTGTGCTCGTCTCCCCGAGAAGTGCTTCGAGGCCCCCGAATCGTACAAGTCGATGTCGATGAGGGCATCCCCGGGTGTCTCGGTGCTGAGCATCGCTGAGTCGAACGAAATTGTGTACGCCTCTTCCGTTCCCATTGCTGATTTTTCCAATAGTCCGCAATCAACGGCTTGTTCGTCGAGGGCCTGCTGAGTAGGCGCGCGAGCCAAGAACTCGTCAAAGTTGGTCTCTCCAACTTCAATCCACTCGAAGGAGCCATCGATCGCCCGTGAATCGCTGTCGTTCGCATTGCTGGCATCCTGTGAGTCTTCCTCTTCATCATCCGAGTCTTGGACATCGAGAAGGTCAGGAATCGACTCGCCATCCGACTCCGTGTCGGAAAATTCGTCCTCCGAGTCTGAGATGTCTTGGAGGTCTGGCATCCCGGCGTACTCATCCTCCGCAGAGAATTCAAGCTCGGGATCCTCGGGAAGTCCATCGAAGATGTCGGAATAATCGTCCGAGCAAATGGAGCTATTTTCGAGCTCGAGTGAGTCCTCATCGCTCTCGCCATCCACGAATGCCGCGGATGCGTTCAGACCTTCCTCAGCGAAGTCCAGAATGTTGGCTTCCGCGTGGGCCATCCACGCGGCGTCATCGTCGGCTGTAGCGGCTGCATCAGCGTTCGATTTCTTCCCTTTCCCCTTTCCCTTTGGACCTTGGCCGGCCTTGCCGCCGCCTTCTGCCCAACAACCTGATTTATAATGACCCTTCTTCTTGCAGTTGAAACACTCGACGTTCTTCTTCGACTTTGAACCTCCAGACTGACCCTTCCCACTGGAGGAGTCATTGGAGTAGAAGGCGACATCCTTGTCGTCCTTCTTGCCGTTCTTCTTCAAAAGTCGGCGTTCATATTCGTCGGTAACGGTGAGCATCAGGTCATTCGAATCAAGCGTAGTTCCGAGTACGCTCGAAGTTGCACTGATTGCGGAAATATAGGGATCGAATGAAGAGGGTAGGGAGCCGAGGATGATTGCGTAGAAGTCGTCCTCGGTCGGGGGTTGACCCATTGCTGCGAGATCCTCGCGCATAGTCCTGAGCTTCGTGAAGTGAGCGCGTATATCGCCTCGTTCATCACAACGCTCCTCTTGAAGCCTGCGACGCAAATCAACCGAGACCATGCGAGATTTCTTCTGGAATTCATTGCTAAGTTCCTTCCAGATTTCGTTGGCGGTGGGTTTGCTTCGAATCTTCATAAACAGTGAGTCTGGGATCGTTCCTGCAATCTGTTGCTTCACAATCGCTTCGCCCTGCTTCCACAGCTTGGTCTCTTTCTTCCACTCCGTCTCAAGTGCCGTCTGTTGCGCAGTCAAAACGACCGGAACTTCGGCATCCCGAATGGCCGAGAGCGGATCCTCCGGTGCACTTGCATCAACAGCAAGATGCTCCGCGAGGCCTCGTGCGTCTAGAGCCCAGAGGAATCGGTCTTTATAAATGACCCAATTCGTTCCGGTGACTTCAAGCTTCGGGATTCGCAGGAAGTCGTCTCCGAGTTTGGTGGATGTGTTAACGGACATTGTACTGTGGATGGTTCAGTTCAATGAATAAATTTTCGACAAGCAGGTGCGAGATGAGGATGAACAAAGTGGTAAGGGTTTCTTTAGATGCGAGGGGCGGGGCCCATAACCTATGGGAAGGTTAAATTGATGGGTGGTTCGCAAGTAAAGAACAGACTGAATTTATTAGAGAAGTAGCTAGGTATTTATACAAACTGCTTATCTATGAGTCAGTGGGTAATTGGTATTGTAGCTATGAGGTCCATGTGAAAGACGGAGCTGAAACAAGGCAACGAGATAGGATAAAATATAAGAGCATGTGCAATGGTTGAATTTGCAATGTGGAGTTCAAGTGGGTTGAACACGGTCACGGGTTGTATTTCCAACAAATGACCGAGAACTCGTTGAACGAGCTCGATTTCTTTGGCAAGTGAAAATGTCCGAGTTCTAGGTAACGTGACACTGCATCGCATTTGGCGTGCCAGCTCATCGGTCTTCCACTGCAGCCTCAATTCTTTTCCATTCCGTTCACTACTCGACATGCGACATCTACCATATACATTGCATCTCCTGGACCTCTTAAACCCGAAATTCCGACCTCTTTCCGCCTCACGAAGCCTCGTCAATAGCAGCAAGTCTGGCTGCCCACGGACGGTCTGGACGAGCACGACCACTGCGCCTGACCTCCGGCGGGGCTTCCGGTTCAGGTCCACCATCGAACTCGTCACTGGAGCGCCCCTCGGAGCTACTTTCTGCGGTGTCGGAAGCATCTTCGGAATCGGATTCGATGTGCGTATTCTCTTTTTGACGTGCACTCGGTCTGCTGACACTTGCGCCTCCTCTTCCTCTTCCTCGACCTCTGCCGCGCCCACGCCCACGCTCTCCCGCCTGCTGTCGTTTCTTCCTAGCGTCCTCGTTGACCAGTCGAGTGAAATCGCGTAGCGCTCGTCGCTCTTGCACTTCTTTGGCATGTTTCTCCTTTTCTTGTCTCCGTCTTTCTTGATCAGCCTTTCTTTGCAGCTGTTTTGCTTCTGCCTCCTCCTTCTGCTGTTCCTTCTCCATCGCTTCTTTCCTCTTCTGTTCCAGCCCTTCGCCTGATGTCAGACATCGTGCTGCCCCCTGGAAGTGTGCGCGACCATCCTCTTTCTTCTTCCCTGTCTTTGCGTTAAGCAGATTGTTGATTTTCAGGTTCTCCCGTGCCATCAAGATGGCGTGGGCAGTGGCTGCTTCTGCTTCAGCCCTCGCAGTTGTCAATTGCTCCTCAAGCATCGTCAACGTCGCCAGCAATGCAATACGCGACGCATACGGTCCCAATTGGCCTGATACGGAGCGACCCCGGCGCTTTTCCTTGGTGGGCACTGCGGTCGCAACGTGAAGTGGGGGAATGGGTACGTCGGATGGACCATCCGGTGATGCGGGGCAGGGATAGTTATTAGGGAGGTGTGGCTAGGTCGATGTTGCCCAGCTCGGTGCGTATTCTTCCTCTTTGAATACTGTCGGATCCAGCGGCTGTATTCCCGTCTTTCGGAAGGCGCTGATGATGTTCGCCTTCGTCATCGATTTTTCGCGCACTTCGAGATAGACAGCTATCACGTTCTCCTTTGTTACCTTAAGCCCAATATCCGCCAATTCATCACATTTTTCGCCCCAATATCGCTCCGTGGGACCAAATATATCGACATCCAAGGGCTGGGTTTTGTGGCTCGTGTGAGAAGGAAGGCCGAAGAGGTGGATGTTCGCCTCAAGTGCGATCTAGATGATCGGTGTTGTCTCGTGCGACCCATGTCCATCCCAAATGACAAGCCCCGCGTCACTGGCGACATTGTGTCGGATGAACCAAGGAATGAACACCTTGACGAACCATTCTGTACACAGATGGTCATCGGTCCAGCCATTCTCGGAAACACTAATGCTGCAATGATGACATGTTAATCAACAGTTCTGACGGAAAACTGAGATCAAATATTACCAGCCGGCGCCTTGTGTCTCCTCTGTAAACCAATGCTTCAACAACCTCTTTCCTTGTAACACAAATCCAGGAGGAAGCTTCTCGCCGACTGCGGATATGTATTCAATGATAGTCACAAGCTCTAAGTTTGCATCGGAAGTTCGATAACGCGAGCGAGCGTGACGCGACAGGATGTATTTTACGCCTCGATTCTTTCGCCCGCCACCCAATTGAATGCCTTTTTCATCCATATTGTACACATTATGCCAAGGAATCTTCTTCTCGTCCATGATTGCTTTCAATTTCTGAAAGTAATCTTGGATTGTCGCATAATTGAATGCGCGAGCACGTTTCGGGTCTAGGCCGGTTGTTTTCCCAGTCAGAAGGTCCAGTTTATGTCTCTGGAGAAATCTATCCAGCCAATTGTGGCCAGGGGTCTCCCCACATAAGGCCTTGACCTTGGGATAAATGGTCTGGCGGTTAAGTGGATGTGCAGTGAGGTGCAGAAAGTGGCACCAGTCAACAAGTGCAGTCTCCTGTGCGGGTGGGAGACGTAGTTGGTCAGAATGGGTTTTGACACCGTGAAGGCGGTCATTGAGCGTGCTGGATGGCACCGAATGGAGCTTTGCTGCGGTACGTCCCGAATATTTGCCGCTTTGGACATCGGCAATTGCAAGGGCAATGCGCTCTTCCTGGGAGAGCTTGGACTGTTTTTCGGCTGGCATTCCCCCTAGCCAACCCAGGGAGCGAGGTTTCTACGGGGTAGAGGGTTATGCCGACGCTGTGGCGAGTGGCAGAGGAGAGGTTGATATTCTGACATAAGCTGATCTCCTATTTTTGGTATTGCGCCGCCGCGAGGGCATCTCCCGGCATAAAAATTGGCATGGGCAATAAGAAATACATCTATTTTTAAAAAACAAAGTCCTATACATGGCCCTAATGGCTCTTACTCATATGAAAATATGCAGAATTTCCCAATTTGGCAACTCAGACCGGCGCCGGGAAGGGATGAATGACAGCATTCGGGTGAACTTACTACCGATAACAATAGAAGACATGTATATGAGTCTTTCAAACCAAAAATCTCGGAAATCGACCGAGAAACGGGTGAGCAATGTTTGTTTGTCCGAGTACTAGGTGTGTCCGGCGCGGCGGGGGGGGGATAGTAGGTCCTTGACTTAGACTCTTTATGTGGTTCGTGGAAAAGCACCCCTCATCATTAGTGAACACACTGCGTAATTCGAGTCACTCTCTAGAGTAATGATACAAAGGTGTGCTTGCAGAGTTGTGTACCGGGATCTCTGAACGTGTCAGCTAGTGTTGCCATGACTTCCGACTCCGGCCCGCCAAGTCGACTTGGTGAAGTCGACTCAAGTCAAGTCAAGTCGAGTCATGCGCACGACTTCTGAGTCGAACCCAAGTCGACTTGAGTCGACTTGAGTCACTTGAGTCGACATTGGTGTATAAAGAAGCGGATCCCAGGGAATTCGATCTTCTGGTTCATTTGAGTTATGATACCACAACTCTGTCTTGAAAGCTTGACGTCGGACCACGGAACTGGCCTACGACGTGCCGTATCCACGTCAACAGCTTGTCATTTTCCGTCTTCCAGTCGAGTCAAATCACGGTCCTCGCTTGTTGTCATTCCTGAAAAAGGAGTTGTTTCTTCCACCGAGAGATTGAATAGCAGCACAAGCAACTGCACAGGGACTTTGGTAATGGCCCCCTGGATGATATTGGTCATGGTGCGATTTGTTTTCTGTTATATTTTTCTTTTCTTTCCCAATCCTGATGAATTAGGCTACTTCATAGCGCATCCTGAGCGCTGTGCATGGCCCAATGGGAACGAGCAGACATTCTCAATGCATGTTGTTCCTCTGAGTGATTTAACCTTCATTTCTATGGCCACTAAGCGCCCCTCACCTTCCAAGAAATCCAAGTGAGACAAGGCCAGACAGGAAACTCAACAGCAAAAGAAGAAGCACTTGATCTGTTTTTGTTTGCAAGGCAGTTATTCTGGCGAGGATGCGGACGGCGTGGGCGATGTTGTCGAATCTGACGGGGAAGAGGAGGGGTCATGAGGAGGGTATGCCAGAAGTGGAGTGCATCGTAGGTTACCCTCCTCTGAAGCATGAACCTCCCTCATGCATTCAGGTGGATTCATTGGGCACTGCAATGACCACGAAACATGCGGTGTGCACACCAATTTTTTATTTTTTAGAGCGTGTCTGAATTTGGATGTTGGGTGGAAGTCGAAGCTATTTCCAGTGTGTTGGGCCTCATTTGTTTTGTTTGCTTTCATGCTTCCATCTAATTATTTCCAGGAACATCTCGACGTGCCTGCTGCCGAGTATCTAAACTCTCTGGGTATTCAGGGAAGGCTCTTCTCGAATTTTCGGGAGAAGGAGCTGGTGATTTTCGTTGTGAACGATGCGCCCGATCAGAGTGTAAGTAATATGTGCCCTTTATATTATAGTGCTAAAGATTCGCAGTTTGTTTTCAGAGTCACGTTTGGTCTGGAAGTGCACAGCTTCTGGATCCCCACTGGCTGGTATCATAAGATCGTAGGCGAACCATACGTCCAGCGTAGCGAGATGAGTCGCGCATATGAAATGGGCTTGTATTCTGTCACAAACCCGCAGGCACGGTTGCCGCTATTGAGGAGTGGCGGCACTATATAATCACGACATCTGAAAAACACCCAATCTGCCTGGTCATGAAGTCTTCCCAAGATGTCTTCAACGGTATTGGTGCAAAAGTCACAGATCAGCTCCAGCTAGCGCCCATATTCCCCGCTCATACCCACTTACCAAGTGTGTCCGAGCGACGCGATCTGGGCTCGTTTTTACAATGTTTTCATCCATTATGAAGCTAGCAGATCAGCCCTCGCGTTCAAGGAGTCCGCATTACCTCATATTTCCAGCGACAATCCCATTCGACTCAACGCAGACGGCCACACACGGTATTTGTTACATATTACCACTTATTGTCGCAAGATCTCTTGCCTTTCTTTGGAGCTTTTCAGAAGGCTCAAGAGCTCAGTTTGTTCAATTTGGAGGCTCCCATTCAGCCAGATGGCACGGCGATCGGTAAGTTGAGTTAATATCTTGTTTACGAACCACTCCAATGGCAGTAATTCTCTCCAATATTACCTCAATTTTTGGGCGCAATGGTGGCCCGGTGGCAGTCACGACTGTTAGTCGTGCTGACCAGCTTGTCAGATTCCTCCCCAACTTGTAAGAAAGAACCATTACCAGTTACAGGCACAAGATTCACACTCCATTTCTCGCTAAAGGCGGTGAGGATTGGCCTAAAGTTCACATCTGTTTCGCCCTTCTGATCGCAGCGACTCACCGATATTTTAATCCTGGTGCCACAGGTCCCAAGGTGGTCAACAAGATGGGACACTATAGTTTCCGTTTGTTTGTTGACCAGGCATGGTCAGTGCAACACACTAAGAACCAACCCCATCCTTGTTGCCTATCTTTCACAGCCGGAAACGCCTGCTGCAAGCAACCCCATCACGAAGTCTGGTGCACTGCCCAAGAGGCCGAAAGTTAAGATGGTGAAGGGGGATGAAGAATCTTGACACCAATGAAGGGCGGAAGACCAGAAGCATGGCGCCCAATTCCATGTAATATTTCGCACACTTTCTTGTCCAAGTTCAGTTTAATTTCTCGAGTTCTGTCCTCAATGTGAGGCTGTTGATCTTGACATTTTTCGCCCACTCTTGCCTGTGACACACTTTGGGGCGAAGCTGCAGTGTAGATCGAAGGCTATGCATGTTCTGAAGGGCCTCACATGCTGAAGTTCTTGAATAAAATCATTTACCTTTTCGTTGTAGCGCAACTTGTGGTTGCACGTCCCAAACACATGTGCATCGGTGGACGAGACTGACCAACAGGAGGCGATGCAGGCACTCCCAGAAAACTTTGAAATGACAGAGTCCTTCACCATTTGGAAGCCCGAGGATGAAACAAGCATGCAGTTATTCCAAATCTAGTTATATTGAATAAACCTATCCTGCCATGAACTAGTCATACCCAATATGAACAGCTTGTCATTTTATTGCCATTAATTCGGAAATATGCCAAAAACCTCCCGACTTCACCGACTTGAGTCGACTTGAGTCGACTTCGAGTGACTCAACTCATCACAAGTTGAGTTGAGTTGAGTCGATTGCCATTTCAAGTCGACTTATCAAGTCGTGACTCGACTTTTCAAGTCACGGCAACACTAGTGTCAGCACAGAGCAGATTCCGGGTTCTGAGGTGACGAAGGCGACTGAAGCACGAAGAGTTCCAAACAAATAAGCCTGGAGTTTAGACTAGAATAGTGTAAAGTACAGGGAATTAACTACAGCTTATATACTAAAGTCCCTAGGGGTTGTAAATTAGGGTACAGTGTCCAACGGCAACGAACAAGATTAATACGAAGTAAATGAAGGGGTATATGAACGTAGAGGGGCGATTGGGAACCCGAAGGTCAGGGCACCGATCGAAACCGTTAGGGATCCTAAAACGGTATCCTGGTTCGATTGATCAGATAGTTGATCTGATCAATGATCGGGTTGTTCGGGTTGTTCGGGTTCTGGAAGTAAAATGAAAAGACAATTCATGACAGAACGGTTGAGACTCGATGATTCCAACTGACTGCGCCCTCTTCCCCACGATGTCTTAGGCCGAGCATACCGGCGACACTGGTGTGCAGCTGCGAAAAGCACCAATGTTAATGGCTATCAACTTAACATGCAACGGAAACTCACAACTTCGGAAGGGTTGGATCGGTTGAACTGAGGTCGCAGCAGACCTGGCCTGCCGGGCCTGGGGAGGAGTGGGTCAGTAGTATCCTTGGGAGCGAAATCATTTATACACACAGGAAGGGTCCTAAAACATCAAGTTTAGTGAGAAGGTCTGAATAAGAACATCAACGATAATACGTACATCTGGTCCTCCACCTGCATAGGTGGATTCAATAAGCTGTAGATAAAGCGACGGTAGAAAACGCACAGTTTACGGGAAAGCCGATCTGAGGTACGGCGATGGCTCCCTGCACCATGACGAGAGCGAGAATAGCAAAGATGGTGGTGGGGAGCAGCTTGTAAAGCATCCTGTGAGTGGGGTGTCTGTCTATATCTCGCCATGGTCTCACATTGCCGAATCCGAAACTCTGACTTCGCGCACAGCCCGATTGTGATTTACCCCGTAGCAAATGCAAAACCGGGCGGCAATCCAGAGTCCAGAGCCCTCAAGAGCCCCATGACTGCGGATATCCTGCACAATCGTGCGTAACTCAATTGCAGACAGTTACTCCCTTGCAGGTATGGCGTCCCACTGTGCTGCCGACATGCCTCTCGTTCAAGTTTTTCTAGCCTCGGATAAAAATCAAGTGCATGAGTGCCCCGGTATGGTCACTCTAAGCCAATTGCGGCCTCTGTATACTATGTTCTGGTATATAAGGAGACGCCATGCGGAAAGGTCAGATGGTGGGAGAAAAACACAGGAGTGATGATTGTAATGTATGGTGTGGACGCGGGATAGAGCGGTTGAGCAGGATCAAGGGAGAGAATGTTAAGGCATGTCTTGTTGATGATTTAACTAATTGCAAGGAGCAGCATTGATGTCGATTGATATCTACATCGGTGGATGCAGTGTAGTCAAAAGGTCGCAAATTAAAGGGAACTCTGTCACACGGAATACAATTTTGCAGCCGGCAAAATTATTCAGGCTCAGAATCGCACAATCGACGAATTAAACTCACTGGAACACGAACGTTCCCATATTAGACGACGTGCTGATCGATTATCTGGTGTCGTGAGTGCAGGTGTTCACCCCAAGAAAATGTGAGCAAGACAAAATCTGCAGAGAAAGTATCGAAATCATTAGTGGCTCATGCTAAGAATAGGAGGGTGATCCCTAGGAAAATGGGGAAAGAGTGGACGAACTAATGATGATGAAAGGAAAAGAGGAATCATGGGAGTCGGGGTGGGCTTTGCTGAGTGTTCAACATATTGTTAAGAGGTTATTTACCGAAGGTATTTTCGTTTCTCTGAGCGCGTCTTGAACGGCTTGAGGTCTTGCCGTGGATCGTAACTTGAAGTCTTGTCATATCGTGATACTACCGAAGCTCCAGGAATTTTCCCAATCAAGTTTGGTCATGAAATCTCGGATGTCTTCGGTGTCACCGGGAAGGAGCGATCAAGCTAGTCAGGAGCTTGATGTCCTAGTTGAGGTTTCGCGCCTTCAAGGGAAGTTGAAAGGAATTGCACATCACTGCAGCGCATGAGTTGTCTTGACGCTCGCCGGATCTTATGAGTCTTGATGCAGAAATACAATACGGCGACATTGAGCATGAACAATGCTAAAAACTTGATTCAGGGTGCGACCGGCCGTAAATACAGCAAGAAAGGCTTAGCAAATGCGGGTGGGAAATTGAACGATGATGGGGGAAAGGAACGAAGGAAGGTCAGACAGCGATCTTCTTCTGAGTGGGCTTTGAGCGCGGGAAAGTAGGCCGTGTACGCAAGAAGCGGAACCAGCCGGAGCTAAGTTGTGATTGGGGTGTCGTCTAGAAATAAGCATGGGAAGAAAATAGACCGGATTGGGTGGGTTCAGGGCTACAGCAGAAATAGGGATTGCAGCTCGGGAAAAAATGCCAAATTGAGGCGATGACAAACAGGTGCATACTGATACGAGGCATCTGCTTAATATGAGGTATATCATTCCAATACTTTGGCCGCACCCATGCTATCTGTTCGACTCGGAATTTGCACTGTATCTAAATTATCTTGCCTGATAGGTTCAGTAATTCAGGCAGTCGACTAGCTAAAGAACTCCAAGTGGAAACCGGAGAAACCCGAGGGCGGGAGAAGAATGCGGCTGTCTGCGGGAGAGAAACAAGTTTAAAACAACGTCACTGACGGTCGCGTGATGAGGATCCATGTCTTCCATCATGAAAAAGTAGAGCAAGGAAGAGTGATGGCGTCGAACACGATTGGCCTTATGACTGAGATGAGGAATAGTTTATTGCGGCGTACACGCTGGGTAACATTTTTGTGAAAACCAAAAGTATAAACAAGAACGATGTGACATAAAAGGAAACTGAAGGGTGGAGAGTCGCTCAAACGGCACTAGTCGTATGTTGCTGATATCCGACTATGAAGCAAGTCCCCACTTTACCCAACACATCCGCTTTTAACTTTGGCTGGCGCCAACATCCTGCGCCATTTAGCTCATATGTTGCTGATATCCGACTATGAAGCGAGCACAGCCCGACTCCATTGACTCGGATGCAGTTCTTCGCGCTCCAACGACGCTCGTCTCTCATCTTCGTCAGCTTGTCATCACCGGCATTTAATAGATCGTGCTTCTGCCAATCATTCAATTATCGAAGATCTTTTATCAAGATGAATGTCGCCCTTCTTCTCGTCCTATTCATTTACCCGCGTAATCTGAACTAAACTGCATTTGGCAAATATAGTCTTTCTAAATTGGCAGGTATGCCCATACAACTTTGATTATTCTTAGTGGCCACAACTTCCGGGACTGTCCTTCACACCTTGTTCACACCGCCGCATTAGGGTGCGCACGACATCGAAGCGGGGGCGTACGCGGCATAACCTTCTTCGCCCTCTTCGTACGCGGAGATGGACACTGATACCGACGGCTGGCGGACGCCCGGTCGGCGTCGCTTGGATTTCAACGGGTCGCCGACATTGCTAGTAGCCATGACCTCTCTGAGAATTGCTTGGTACGGCCCGACTTCGTTGACTGCCTAAGATGTCTACGCCAATTTTGAACCACTTCCCTTTCTACTTGGCCCCGTGCCAACATCAGGACAGCCTCGGGGTGTTACCGTGATAGTGGATTCACGGGTATAACGCTCTCAAAATAGTCTCCAATGTCACCCTCAAGAGCTATCCCCTACAGCCGATTCTGAAAAGGCGAAGAGATGCTGGACATCGTGGGTTCAGAACATTGCTTTCGCCACAATCAAGATGCAATCCTACAAGTTCCACGATGCAAACCTTACCGACAAGGAACGTTGGATGCCTCTTGCACAAGTTGCACCCGGTTCTGTGACTTCGTCATCCACTCCATTGTCCGCCCGGGTCAGAACTCTGGTTCCTGGAGGGCAAGGGCTGCACATTTTTTGAACGAGTGGGAAGATATGTGGCTTTTGCTGTGCACGAACCGGTGGTCAGCTGCGCCAAATTCCTTCGCGCTTAACTGTCAAAGATACTTATGATACACGATCAGTCCGATCCTTTCGCTCCTCTCGTGCACGGCCTCTGAATGTTCGACGCGTGATCTGCGCCACATCAAAATGTGTCTACATAAAACCCTGAAGTGTGGATGAATAGAACGTCCCCCCAGACACTTTCCAGCCCCAGCGATGCCCCCAATCTTACCTACCACCGGCAACAAGATCCTCGAGTACACCGCGGTGGCGGCAAATGCACTCCAGGATGTTGCGGCAACAACTCAGATACCTTTTGTGGGCTTGATCTGCACACTTACTTTGGCAATCATTCCTATGGTGCAGGTATGGAATTTCGACAGGGATTTGCATTCTAGAGCTTAATTCGAAATCCAGAACACCAAGTTTCAGAAGGACCGATGCCTCCGAATCGTAGAGAACATTCATCATTTGCTCTGTGCACTCATGAACCTGTCCATCCACTCGGAGGACATTCAATCTCCCAGGATGCTCAACCAAATAGCTCAGTATGCTCAGTAAGTCTGATGTGCATCACCTCTTCGTTGCGTTGCCTTCATTTTTGTCTGGTCGCAGGACTCTCCAAAAAATTGATTCGTGTTTGAGAGCGCAGCGAGGGCTGGGGACAATCAAGCGACTCTTCAGGCAAAGCGAAATCATCACACAGTTGGATAGTTATGAGACAGAGTTAAAGGCAACTTTAAGCAGTTTTACGGTTGGTCGCTAAGTAGGCATTCACCAGCAAATCTAACCTCAGTCTTAAAAGATGAAACAAGGAGCCGGAATCGCTTCCGCTCTTATCAAGTTCAATATTGACACAGAGAGGCGGCATCAAGAGCTCCTAGAACTAATGTCATCCCAGAGTGATTCATTTGACATTCCGTCTTCGGTGGGCATGTTTCACCAATTTTTTGGTTTCGGTCTCATATTACTTCTTAGATTGGACGAAGTTCCTTGAATGCCAGGTGAAAATCCTTTGTTGAAAGAACAAAGAAAGAGAATCTGCACTTACTATTTTGTCCGATACAGCTCCGGCTCGTTCTCCCTGCTGCCTCCATCTCCAAAAGTATTCCACGGGCGGGAGTCTGAGCTTGAAGAGCTTGTTGATACCCTTCTCGCAGATCCGGCTCGGGTCGCAATATTGGGCCCAGGTGGGATGGGCAAAACCACCTTAGCAATGGCGACCCTTCATCACCGAAAAGTGGTGGATAGATTCCCAACTCGCCACTTCATCTCCTGCGACTCTTCTCACACAAATGAATCTCTGGTTGCAACAATTACTTCCAATCTTGGCCTCGAACCCTCCCGTGGGTTGGTAAGAGACGTCATTCACCATCTGTCCACGGGAGGGCCATGCTTGGTGATTTTAGACAATTTCGAGACACCATGGGAACCAGTGGATGGTCGGGCAAAAGTCGAGGAGTTACTTTCGCTACTGACAGATGTCCCACATGTGGCGCTTCTTGTAATGACCCCTTCATACCTCTCGGTCCCTCTGCTAACTCCGCTTCCCCAGATCACAATGCGCGGTGCCGAGAGGCCCAGCAAAGTTCAATGGACTCATCCATTCTTGCATCCCTTGATGCCCTTGACTCGAGGCGCTGCTCGTCAAACTTTCATTGACATTGCTGATGAAATACATGATGATTCAGAAATCGATCAGCTTTTGGAGATCACGGACAACATCCCTCTCGCAGTTCAGCTAGTTGCGACAGTTGCGGCCTCAGAGGGTTGCCAGGCCACTTTGGAGCGTTGGAAACACGAGAGGACTGCCATGCTATCTGCTGGCTATGATAAACGCTCGAACCTGGAGCTTTCCATCATGCTATCTCTTTCGAGTCCCCGCATGCTATCTTCGCCTCATGCAGTGGAGCTCCTCAGCCTGATGTCGCTCCTAACGGACGGCATTTCCGACACCGATTTGGAGCAAAGCAAACCACCACTCCCTGACATTCCCCAGTGCAAGACGACATTGATACGCACCTCCCTTGCATATGTTGATCATGCGGGACGATTTAAATTATTGTCCCCGATCCGGGAATACATTCACACCGCCCGACCACCCTCCGCATCTTTGGTCCGGCCCTTGCGAAAGTACCTCAACGATCTTCTCAAGCTCTGGACAAGCTGGCTGGACGGTTCCTCGTTTGCGACCGACTTGATACCCCACCTGGTCTCAAATCTTGGGAATCTGCACAATCTACTACTGTATGGATTGGAATATGATCATGCAGACCTGGGGAGACCATGCAAGGCATCATCTTACTCAACCACCTGAATTTGATAATGAATCGTGGTCTTACCCCACTCATGCTGCGTCTGCCCGAAATGCTGGCCACAATCGATGACCACAACATTCATGGGCAGTTTATTACCGAAACGTTCCTGGCGCGCCATTTTTACACAATCGCTAACCCAGAAAAGTCCATGGACGAAGCCATAGAACATTTTCGCATAAGCAAAGATCTCGATAGAGAAGGTGGATAGCATAGTCTATTGATGAACCCTTAATTGATATAGAGATTCCTAGCTCGACTCTACTATGCGGTAGCAACATATTATTTCCATCGTATCGGCGATCAGAAGAAAGCACAGAATTTCTATGGCCGTGCGCTTTCCTTGGCATCGCAATGTAATTCTGATGTAGTCCAAGTCCGAGGGCTGGTTGGCCTGGCCACGATAGAATTCCTTCACGGGAATTACTCAGAAAGCCTACGGCTGGCCCGCAAAACACACAGAATTGCGATTGCCGCGGGGAATGTCTGGGGGGAGCTTTTTGGCATCCGATGGCAGGCTCTGTGTTACGGGGCACTTGGAGACTTCAAACGCAGCGTGCAGTGGGTGAACGAAGGGAAAGACCTAGTGCTTTGGGCGGGTATGCAAGGCGGAGAGTTGGAGAGTCTGCTTATGAACATCGAGGCGGAGGTGTATCACCTGAAGACAGAGTATGCCGAGGCGCGACATATCCACGAGGTCATCCTGCGCCAGACCTCTGCTGTTCTCTCCCCCGTGGTGCATGCGCAAGCCCTTGCCAATATTGCATCCCTGGATATTGTTACTGGCGCGAGCACAGATATCGTGTCCCACAACCTCAACACTGCAACCACTGCCTTCCGGAGTTCGCAGTACCCACGTGGCATCTCAATTTGTGAGTTCTTCCACACGGACCTGCAGCTCCGCGAGGGGTGACACAATTGGTGCGCGTGCCGAGTACATGCGGCTGTTCGCTGGCCTGCAGAGCAACGACAATGAGCTTGCATGTTTGTGCCTCGTGAAACTGGCAGACCCCACACATCTTATGGATGCTGATGGAGAGGTCGGGCGATGGGCGGTAGTCTTCCTTGCATTCACAATGTGCCCTTTGGCGCGAAAGATGCTGGCTGTACACCAGGCGCTGCGGTGCCTCGGAGATGTTTTTGCTCAACAGGGCACGAACGATGTGGCGCTGAGCATTTTGGCAGTCGCACTGGACGGGTTCACGTGGATGGACGTGCATCGGAGTAGGGCCGAGTGCATGCGGACGATTGGTGACGTGCATATGCGACGTGGAGACCACTGCGCCGCTAAAGAAATGTGGACAGCAGCACGGCCGCTGTTTGAGCGCTCGAAGCAGACAAGAGATGTTGCAAGAATTGACGAGAGGCTCAGGATGCTCAGTGGAATACAAAACTGAGGTCCGGGACGATTGAGGACGGAACGTAGGGTGGGCGATAAAATACATTCGTTCACACAGCAATTATCTCACCGTTACCCTTAGACACGGTCCAACCTCCCCTTTCACATTTTTTCGCAGACAACTATTTATCAAACTTTGCGGCTCACAAAGTGTTACCTTTCGATTTCATATTGGCTGATTGTTTGGAGTAAGCGTTTCTATCGAAATCCATTGGACAAACTGAGAGATGTCAGGAAAAGTCAATTCTCTGTAGCTAAGGCTAGATCTGTAGTCATCTGTAGCTTCCGTAGCCCGTTGAGGAATATGTAGCCGAATGCAGCCCTCTGTGGTCGGTGCACAGCTGATGTAATATCTGTTCCTGATTTCGAAGGATAAAAATGTGGAATTGAAGCATAAAATCTTACCTGTTTTTGGCACATAAACTCTGGAACATTTTTCCGGTAGATAATACTGTCTTGACATCTTTACCTCGACATTGTCGGCATGATTACTTGGGCTTTGGGGCCACTGCGTGCGTATGGCGGTACGAGTTCTTGTACCGCTGTGCTGGCTGCTTCGCGACATAAATATAAGACCAAATTTGTTTTGGTTTAAATACAAATTACGAGTACTTTATGTACTCGTTCTTTTCATCAATCGGAACCAGGTTTTTGAGTTGGCGATACATTTATCAGTGCATCCTGAGGATGTAATGAAATAGTGGCTGTTAGATTTTTGTAGTCTTTTAAGAGCCTAATCTAATAGATTTAGTGATTATATCATCCACCAAGATGATCTTGGTTCGAATGCGGCTAGTCTATTTATATTTTGTTCTCTTCTTCTTTTCCTAACCTCCGCCGTGTCACACCTTCTACTAGTCGTGAATATTGTACACACAGCAATCCGTTTAGTATTGCTTCGTATAGCTCTGTGTTGAGCATCATGCCTTATCTGTAAGGTGAGTGTTGCGCTTTTCATTATTATTCAAGCTCGTGGTATCTAACATTCAATCACGGCTCTCGTAAAATATTTGAGAGGTGCAAAGGTTTCGCTTAATATGTTTGGAACTACTTTTGAGTCATATTGCTGTTACGGAAATCCGCGTTGTTCGACGGCTTCCAAAGCCGATGTAACCCCAACACGCATTTTTAGGAAATTACACCCATAACCGTATTGGTGATCTATGAGGGCCTAGCGCTGATGTTGTACGCCGAAGGCCGAAGTTCGTTTTGGGCCTGTTGGGAAATTCTGGGATTCACACAAAGTCCGAGCATAACAAGAAAGTCATTGTCAATATTAAGTAATGTACCTCAATCTACTCATGTCTGTCCAGTTTCGACGTTTTAACATCCTGCAGCGCACCTTAACCGCTATGTGCTTGTGTACCTTTCGAAAGTGCCATCATTCCCGGCGGCAAATCCAGATATCCGGACGACTAAGGTGTAGATGAAATTGCAACTCCGCGTCGTGGCGGTGCAGGCGAGACGTACGCAAGACTTCGGAATATCCCGAACACATCAGATGGTCGGCTTCAACGGCGGAATTTTGTGTAGATCAATATCAAAAGAAATGGGGTGAATCCATTCATGACTCGCAAACCTACCAGACCTGGACCCAGACAACCCAGATTTTGAAAGTGGATGGTACAAAGGGCTCGTGTTGCCGCCCAGGGGGGGTGTATTGTGAGCCTTCCATTCCACATTAACGACGTGGTCTAATGGTGTTAACCTTATGCAAAACGTGGAGCATGTAGTCCTTGGACTCCCACCAGACTCTCCATCCCACAGCCAGGATTCCTTGGCTGCGACTTGGATAACCGGGGGGCACTACTTTGTGGCAACGCGAGTGAGGCCGGCGCTGTCTGTGCACTTACATCTCGTAATGCTGCAGCATGTGCTCACGAACATTGACCACGACACACAATGGCAAATTTTAACTCGGATCTGCGCGTTCTGGCTCGATTTGACGAGCGGTGAGTAATATGTGTTTCGGATGGTGCTGTATTTTTACCGACTTCACAGTACGACCGGCTGAAGACTCGCTCCTGTTTGCGCCTTATTTGCCTATGCTGGACGAGCATTCCACGAAAGGCTGGATTGACATTGTCTGCATCGCGTGCTTGGTTGTTTTATCTGTTTCTTTTGATCGCCGTGGGTATTTGGACTCCATTCCGCAAGACGAGATCTTACAACGAGAGCATGTTATCTCCATGTATCGACGATGGCAGCACTGGTTCACTGTGAAGTATGTGGGTCGCAACGGAGACGCTGTCGTAGAATGGGAAGCAGACGTGTTCACAGTAAGTTTGTACATGCCGCTGGGTTTTAGGCTGACTGTGACGTTCAGCCCACGCTTCTGCATCTCGCCCGAGTTATGTTATGTTATCACGAGGAAGAACGGAATGACTTTGCGAATTCGGAGTCCAACAGCCTGGTTGTATTTTCTTGCGAGGTCGTAAAAGGAAAGGTAGTTGAGGCCCTGGAGTCCTATTCATCAGGTTTGGGAACACAGCTTTCGACGCCGCCCCAACACTCTCGTTTCTGGCTGTTCTCCGGAGATGAATTTACTCTTCACGCATTATTCTAGTCTTTGTATCTTGTATATCAAATCGCTGGTTGGTTGACATCAAGCACATTATTTTCAGGCCAACGTATTTGTACCTGTAGGTTTAGGTACCAAAGCATGATTTCGGGTGTGGACTGGCTTCGTCTCGCGTTTAGTACTATGTTTGGGTTGGTTTAGTGCTACAAAAATACGCGAAACCTTTGGAAGAGTTCGTCTTCAGGTAGTGGCAGTGCATACCACACGTACGCAACGCTTCGGATATTCCCGAACATCTGATGGACGGCTTCGGCAGCGATTCAATTACAAAACCCGCAGACGTTACTTGTGTACTACGATGTTGGTTCAAACCGTTATTTTTCTTAAAGTCTCTTATCGAGTTGTTAATTGTTATTTTCAATAACAATGCCAGATTCCAATGCCAGACACAAGTGAACACATCCACAACGCTTCGCTCTGTTCATGCCAGCTGGTCGCGAATATATATCACGTTGTTGCTCCCACCGTGCCTGGTCTTCTAAAAGGTATAAATTGTGAAATCTCTGTCACGAGGGTATTGACATCTGGTGATCGTGGCGAGGGCCGATATGCCCTGATCAAATAAAAAAATTGCATGCAAAAGGCTGCGCACGTGAGAGTATACATGCGACAGTCTGCTCCATTCGGTTGATCGGAGTTTTATTTCCAATTGGATTACAGTATCCGTTAGGCCATATGTTGGCTGCTGATCGATCGAACATGTGGAAAAGGTCCACGTAATTATCGTTCTTTCGCTCTGCTCTCACTCTCGACATGAAAATCTTACCGATACTGGGCATATTCGGAATTCTAGTCTATATCGTTGCGGGCTCAGCGTCCCAGCTTCCACCTCAATCGGAGTGCTCTCCGCCGGGACGACATCCTGTGAATGCCTTGGGGCTGAAATTGAAATTGCGGTTTCCGCCGTCTGAGGAAATGTCCGTGTTCAGGGTACCACCTGGAGTGCGTAGCCTGTACGACATCGTTCTGAACACACAAAGGTTGCTGATATTGGTTTATTGCGCAAACGTGCGGGATGAACACGGTGGCGCATGCAGACAGCTCGTTCGCGCATTAAACAGAAGTACAATGTGTCGCCATGATTGGAGGGTATACCACCTCGTCTCTTTGCGATTTGCTGTCAAAGACAAACGAAACAGATGTGCCTGTTGGGTTGCGTGCTTCATTGATGTCCGAGTTCTTACTCAAGTTGCGATGGTACTTATCGAATTTGAACGTTGTATCCCGACGGCTGCGTGTAGTCTGCCATCAATTAATTACACACCGGCACGACATCGAGGTGGGGGTCACACCAGGAAATACATGCCTCCTCAAATCAATCCCTTTCTCGCCGACGAGTACGAGCCACTTGCCGCTGGGGACAGATTGATGTATCAGTCTCATGGCTTGAGCCTTGAGCATGGAAGTAGAAGAGTCTGTGGCCCACGACCCTTCCAAGGTCCGGGCCGTTATGTCTTTGCGGAGTTTGGCTACTGAGCTCACAAAGAAACGACTGAAAGAGATTGCCGCTGTTCATAATATTGTTGTGCAATGTCGAGGTTCGATCGACAGCTTAGTGGCAGCCGTCCTTGACCATGAATGCCATTGCCAGCCGACCTCATTTGTATTTGAAGTGTTGAGGGAAGTAATCGAAAAACAGGCAGAATCGTATAGAGCCAGAAACACCACCTATAAAGGTCAAGTCAAAACAGTTAAGAAAAATCCTCAGAGAAAGTTTAAGGCCAGCGAGGCTCTACGTGCCAAACGGAAGTCTGCTAACCTTGCCGCAAAAAAGCGCAAATCCGATGGTGAATCAACAGTATTCGCAGCTAGAGAATCCATATTCCCGCCTGCCCCGGCTAGTCTAGCCTTGAGACATGCCATACTTACTGACATGGAAATCACGTGATCGATAGAGTTGGCGGGAGCGTTGAAATATGCAAAACGTTGTATGCTATGTGCAGGTCAGTAGTGAAAATACAAAGTATAAACCCTGAAGTACGAGTCATGCCGTGTGAAGCATCGGCCCTCCCCCCAAGTATCTCTATATAATAAAACGGGGGTACATAAATGTCAATCACGGAGATATCCAGACACGCAACATGCCGCAACGGCATAGGAGTACAATAGGAGTATCTAATGTCGAGACGAAAAGACAGTCCGGCGCATGGACACAACATCGACACTCCATGCACAAGCAACGAACCAGGAAAGCGGGTTCTCCAGGTTCCATTGGATAATCAACAAATGAACAATAACAATAACGCGAAAAGAAACTGACCTGGGCCGGGGGGGGAGGACGGCCAATGCTCAACAAAGCAAGTGGCATGGGCCTGTGAATTTATTCACGGGTAGTGACTAGTATATGTATATATACAATATGCAGTAAGGTGATGATCCTACTCTTCCATTTGCCTAACCAGTGCACGGAGTTTGCAAAACACGTGTCTCGGTTTACAAATGGATTGAAATATATCGAAATATCCTGCTCTTCGGTTTGTTAGATGCTAGAAAACATGTAGACGTGCTAGCTCGAAATTTGCCCAACAGAATCACACCACATTTCCACCGAAGAGGTAGAATCAGAATCAGCAAGAGTAGCTGAAATGTGAAGTCACTCACAACAGCGACCACTGCACCCACTTTGGGGTCTACATTGAGACAGCCCTCTTTGGCGCGAGCCAATTTGGTCTCGGTATCTTGACCAAAGATGCTGTGAGTGTCCATTCCGATGGGACACAGATGATGGCATTCAAATACATCCAGGGGACAACCGCCCTCCTGCCTTGCAAAGGCCCCCTCACGCACATCAGAGAACGAGAACCCTGAAACAACAAGATGCTATAAGTGAGGACATAGGACGGCATTAGTTGTCGAACACCTCTTTAAGCCATCGAGGACCAAAACCCCCAAACAGCCCGACAGATTGAGAGAGTATACCAAAGGCATTGTGGTCAGTATGGCAGTAGTGATAGTCGAGTATTTAAGAGACCCAGTAAACTTGACTGTACAGATGGAGGCACATTGTGGAAGAAACATGAGGACGGTTTTGTTGCTAGATGGGGCTGATAAGGAATATACGAGGGATGTCAAACGAGGAAAACAACATTTATCCAACAGTGCAGATGCCGACAATGGAGTGTCAACATCCAAATCGAGCTCACATAGTAGTCTCGTGACCAGCTTCTTACTGTTCGATTTCCTTCAATTCGTATGGTCACAGGTCACAAGCCCAGAAATCTACGAAATATTTCGTAGGTCACAGGGTCACAAGGGCTCAATACGAAAGGTTCTCACCAATTTAACACAAAAAATTCGCTCTGAGCGGCCCTGTGGGGCAGTTTTATACGAAAAATTTCGTAAGTCACACAGGGCGCAAGCTCGCATACGAAAGGATCATTTCGTAGTTGATGTCACATGCCAAAGTGCCGTACGAATTGAACGAAATGAAACAGTATGACATCCCAAAGGGAACCCTGTCATAAGAGTCTGGAACAATCAGCGGCTGTCGAATTGTACCATTGCGCTATCAAATTTGATGGCCTTTTCCCACGGCTTGTCCTCATGTTCCGCGTGTGTTTTGTGCGTGTTTCCGGCATATATACTTTAACTACCCATACAACGATACTCTAGAAAGTCTCCGAAAGCCCTCATGGACTCGTACTCACCCCTGAGAGCTCGGAATTACCCCGTTAGGCTAAGCTATACCCACTTAGGTTCAGATGACTTTGAAATGGAAGAAGATGCTGCAACAGCTATTGGAGCCACTTCTAGCCCTCCAGATCCACGGTTTTGGGACATAGATTTACCTCTGAATGTCCCCTTCCTTGAACTAACAGAGGCTGATTTTGGAGAATCTGATGAAGATGCAGAGTATGGTGCTGCCTCTCGGGCTCCAAGGCTATCAAACACTGATAAAACTCGGATGGTACTGGAATCCATGAAAAAATTCAGCTGATTTTCTCTCCACATGTTTCTTGAAGAGCTTTTTACCTCTGAAGACAGTGCAATCAAGAATGTTACAAATACATATCTTGCACAGGAGGGTTAGAGCTTGGCTCATATATATATATTCAGAAAGCAGACAATCTACACCAAGAACACCTCAGGCCCCATGATTTGAGGTGATCATATGTCATATTGTTGTGCACCCTATTCAGCATGCTACAGGGTCATGGAAACCCTGCTAAAGGCTCCTAGTAGATATTCCAGGCTGTATAAAAAGTTTTCAGCCAAGAAGCAGGTCAATAAAGGATCATAAACTCGAAATAAGTATGTCAAATGACACTTTTTGGTTATTTTGTGAATAGGGCACCAGAGAGACCACTGGGTGCATCCATGAGTTTAAAACCAAACCAGATGGATGCAACCAGGCAGTCTGGTTGCATCCATGTGTTCACTGCTTGGATGTGACCAGATCCACTGTCTCCTAGATATGGATGCAACAACGTGGGTGGTTGCATCCACCCTGTTTTTGGGGTGTGTGCAGTGGATGTGACCACCATTCTTGGAAGTAAGTGTGTGCAGCTAGAGTTGGCTGTACAGGGTGCACAGGGCAGCCTACAAAATGGCTAAGCAGAGTAAAGAAAAAAGCCAGAACAAGCTGTGCAAGCACAGCTGCAGGCACCCAAAAGGGTGGGGAATGGGGGAGCCCCCCATGCAAAATGGGCCCTGCGTGGGAGGAAAAATCCCCAAAATGGGCTGTGCAAGCACAGCACCAGGCATCCTATATGCTCCTCCAGGAAGGCCAGTGGATAGGGGCTGGATGAGAGCAGCCCAGACGAAACGGGCCCCGTGGGGCGTAAAAAAGCCCCAAAACGGGCTGTGCAAGTGCAGTACCAGGCAACACCAAATGCCCCCTGGGCAAGCCAGAGGATAGGGACTGGATGGGAACAGCCCAGGGCCCACGAAAAGGGCCCTGTGAGGTGTAAAAAGCCCCGAAACAGGCTGCGCAAGCACAGCATTGGATGTATCCATGGTAGTCACATCACAGTGCCATGGATACAGTGCCATGGATACATCCATGTATGGTAAGGTGGTTGCAACCAACTCATGTGGTTGCAACCAAACCCTTGGTTTGAAACCATGGGTCTGACCCCTATAAGGGCCCGTATCCCTATGGTTAGGCTGACCCTACTGAGGTCGGATTTGACATAGCCTGAAGTGCAGATGGTTGGACAGACAAATGGGTGAGCACAGGAGTATCCGGAGCGGTGGCTGGAAAAGTGTCCGGAGCATCGGACAGAAAAGTGTCCGGAGCAGATCCAGCCAGAAGGGCGAAACCGGTGACAGACCTGGTATTGGGGCACCCGGGCATTTATTCAAATCTGCTCGAGTTGCAACATACTATAATGTATTACACTACATTACGATGTCATCTCACAAGGGCTAATGCTGGCCTGAGCAGTTAGCTAAAAGGGATATAAGGTGTCTCGGACCATTAGAAAGGTGCTGGACAACAATCCTGGTAAAGGGTTGATGTGAGAAGTTGCCAATGGAGCAACCGTGGAAAGTACCTTACCATCTTGGAAACAGATTGGGGCTACTGCACATCCCTGACTAAGGGTGTATTACGAGGGATTATCCTTCTGAACCAGAGGGATCATCATTGGACATCATCTGACGTCTTCAGAATTACCAAGAGGAGGCTGGACTTGGTCAATCTACCAATTGACTAAGAAACCATACTCAGGTACTAGGAAGCGACGGCTATCACAGTTTTCAGACAAATCACTTAAGTGGTTCAAGGTAGAACCAATTGGGCAGATGGTTACCAAGGAGGGTAACGGAGTGCTGACGAAAAGATTGGCTAAAAGTTGACATATCAACAATATCCCATCACGATCGTGTTAAGTGACGTAGATCTTGACTCATCGTTAAGCTCGGCTCATTGATGTTTCTTATCAATCTCTCTCAATTTTACTAATCGCTTGATATCTGACAGGAGTTCTTCGGCTAGCTGCCATACTACTAGTCATATACCCTGAACCCTACTGCATGTTTTTATCTGTCTCGTTTATATTTAGAATCCTGTAAAGTATTTAAGTGGATGGTTATGGGAGGAACACCAGTGAATCTCACCCCACCTGTTGGACGCGAAGTTACTAGACTTCACACTTAACCGGTTGAGTAGGCATTCATTCGGAGACACCCAGAAGCTATACCAAGTTTCGTTTGTTTTCCCTGTTTGAATATTATCTGTGTTGGATTTGGATCTTTTTAAACGGCGCATGGACATATTGGATAAATGGAACGGACACATGGAATATAAGGAAACAGATTGGACTTAACAATTGGTTGTAATCTCGCAAGGATTAGCAATCACGGATACTATTGAAATCGGGATTCATAAAGAATCACTTGTGCTACGCATCGGAGTACTATCTCCAAACCTAGACCCACATCATACAAAACCGTTGAACATAAAATCTCGTCTGTCTATCCGCAATTGGGCCTAGAACAGATTCGAGCAGTTTTATCAATACGACCTGTAGACCTATATAGTCTTGCTTCCCAAAGAGAACTAGAGTTCAAATTGCCACAATCTATACTGGATTGGAACCTCGAACTTGCACAAGGATTATAGTGTTTGAGTTGTTGTAGTCGCATTATCGAACTGCATATTCATTTACAAAGGTTTGGTTTGTGGTTATTTCACCGCTAGCCCCATAGTAACCGTTTCACCGGCTGGAAAACCGGCTGGAGCGGGGGTCACCTGACATCACCCCCCCCCCCCCCCTTGGAATACGGTGTCCCGACGTATGAAGTGGATGGTCCTGTCATGCCTCCAGAAGGACAGCGAGTCAAAGGCAGCTGAGGCGATCCGGCGGGGAGCGCTGGGGTAGCAGTGGAAAAGCTGCAGCCGAAGGAGTGTAACGTCCAAGTTCTCGGATCCGGCCCCATGGTCCAGATGGCGGGAGAGCGTGTCTGGATGACCCATGAGACGGCCCAGTGGGTGGAACAAGGTGAAGTCAAACCGGGACAGGTACAGGGACCACCTGGCCTGCTGCCAGTTCAGCTTCTACGACTTCTGGAAGTACTCCAAGTTCTTGTGGTCTGTCCAGATCTCGACTGGGTGCTGCGCGCCTTGAGGAAGTGCTGCCACTCCTCTAGGGCTCGGATGATCACAAGCATCTCCTTGTCATGGATTGGTAGCTGAGGCAGCGATCCAGGTCCAGGCCACACCCTTCTTCGCCAGGTCAAAAAGCGGCCGTGCAGCATCTGAGAATGCCCGGATGAACCTCCGGTAGAAGTTTGTGAAGCCGAGGAACTGCTGCACGTCCTTCTTGTTCTTGGGTGTGGGCCAAGCGGCAATGCCAGCAACTTTGACAGGGCCCATCTCAACGTGATTGTGCAAGATAATGATGCCGAGGTACTCGATCATCAACTTCTTGAACTCACACTTCTCCAGATGGAGGAAGAGGCAATGTTCTCAGAGCCGCCAGAGCACCTCCCGGATGATTTCACGGTGATGGGCGAGATCAGAGTGTGCAATGAGGATGTCATCCAGGTAGACCATGATGTCTCCGGACAGAATGAGGTCCTGGAAGATGTCGTTCATCATCGTCTGGAAGGTGGCCTGGGAGTTGGTAAGGCTGAAGTACATCACCAGAGGCTCAAAGAGCCCCCGGTTCATACGGAACACAGCCTTCCATTCGCCACCTTCCCGGATCCAGATGTTGTTGAAACCCCACCAGACGTCGAGTTTCATGAAGAACCGGGCTCCCATCAAATGGTTAATAAGATCATTAATTAAAGGGAGCGGGTACCGATTTTTCACGGTCATCGCGTTGAATGCCTGGTAGTCCTGGACAAACCGGAGGGCACTGTCCTTCTTCTTAATGAGGAAGACTGGCGATGCCATCGGAGACTTTGATGGACAGATGCGGCCGGTACTCAATCCCTCCGCAATGAAGGCATCGATCTCCTTCTGCTCGAGCGGAGAGATCGGGTAGACCTTGCAGTTGGCCGGCTTCGCATCTGGGACAAGTTCGATGACGTGATCCCACATCTGCCTTTCCAGCAGAGAGTCAAAAGACTCCCTGTTGAAGTTGTCCGAGAAGTCCATGGCGCAGGGCGAAACCTTGGTTCCGGCCGGCGTGGAATTCCGCGCATGAGCCTCTACAAGATGTTGCGAGACGGTGCTGCCGGTGCAAATCTCTTCAACTGGAGCGAACATGGTGTAGAGAATATGGTCACCTTCCTCGAGCTTGTCCTCGTCATCATCGTCATTGTCCGGGTCCGGGGACAAGTCCGGAAGGTCATCGTCATCGGCCAGATCGTACCCATTGTCTCCGTGCCACTCTTCCGAGTCAATGGCACAGATGGACGGGGTCGGACCTTCGCGTAGCTGCCGGAGGATCGAGGCAGCGAGCTTCTCGTTGCTCCAGACGGCCCGCAGCTCGTCCGGGCAGGTGCGGCATCCGGTCAGGCAGCGGGTCATGCAAACCTCCTTGGTTTCCCAGTTGATCTCTGGATTGTGTTTCTGGAGCCAGGAGTATCCGAGGATGACGTGTTGCTTCCCGAGCCGGGTTACGGCGAGCTGGATGCACTTGGCGTGCCCTTTGTAGTCAACCACCCTATCGACTACACCGGTGATGCCGCCTGCTTGGTTCAGGCTGCCGTCCACGTTGAGAACCGTGATAGGCTGCAAGAGACGCCAGACCGGAAGGTTGCGGGAGATGACGTACTCCGAGTCGATGAAGTCTCTGGTCGCTCCGCAGTCGACCAGAGCCTTCACCGACATCCGCGCGACGGTCTCGACAGACTCCAAGTCTAACGGGATGTGCAGGACTTCGAGTCAGGCTCCAGCTTGATCGCCTTCGCCGCCTTCCCCACCTCCACTTTCACCGGCTCTGCCGTCCGCAGCGGCACCTCTGTCAGCCCCTCGACCTCCACCCTTATCGACCTCGTCCAGAACTCTGAGCTCTGCTCGGCCACGCTCTCGGGCACGACCGTCTCCGTCCGTGACTCTTAGGCAACAACTACCACACCTTCTTTTGGCGAGTTTTGAGAAGGGAGAGCTGTACTTGCTCGGTGGGTATATAGCTGCCATTTCTGCGTAGGAGCATCTTCACGCTCGTATATAGTTGGGGACTAGCGGATCCGAGCCTATTTATAATCTGCATCCTTATTCCTAGGTCAATATTGAACTCTTTCTACCTCAATCAAATGTCGTTGAACTATCAGTGGCAGCTCATTTTGGGAACTCCGACAGAAATAAATTCACTGAGCTACGAACATGTACCCGAAAAAGAACCCACTAGGCTCAACCTGCTCGCAGCAAGCACCCCCATTCCTGGGCCTCATACGTTCTGGGTGAAGTGCTCAAGACGGCCACCAACCGGACAAAACCTCCTAGGTGGCCAGGTTCCCCTTCACAGATAGTGTTATTTCCTGACTGTCGGAAGTCTGGAGAAATAGTTATAAGTACCAATGAGAAATCCTGCCCAGCGCGGATACATACCTAAGTCGAGTTCTGACTTCAAAGCCTAGTTGGAATTTGATTCAAATCGGAACTCGGCAAGAGACGTCAGTACGCCGAGTATAGAACTTTGAAGGGACAAAAATTCGAGTCTGACGGATTTTCAGGCCAAACGAGAGGAAAGAACACACCTCAGAAAAAAACCAGCTTGAAAGTACGGTTGTACTTAGTGAAAGAGGAAGCAAGCAAAAAATAATGGAGGTGGATGGTACGGTGAGGTGATGGTGGAGGGTTCGGGAACACGTATGTAGTCATCCTTGTTGACCAGAGGGAACCACGGAGGGGTGCGCGACCCGGTGGGAGGATTGGAGGGGCGGCGGCGGCCCAAACCGGGGAGGTGGGACTGGGTGGATGGGGAGGGAGGTTCACGGGCGTGGATAAGGTTTTCGACATGGCTTGGAGCGGTGGTGTCGTTCGAGATCTTCGGCGGGCGTTGGCATTTTTTGACATGTTCGCCGAAACGAGAAGGGTCGCGGTGGGCGAACTCGCAGCGGGTGCAAGCGAAAGTGTCAAAACTGCGGGTGAATGTCATGGTGTCCTCACCACGGAAGGCGGCGACGGTATTGGCTTGGTGGAAGATGCGATTGTGGTGTTTTTTCGGTTGTGAGGGCCATGCCGACGCACCCACCCGGGTTTAGAGCATTTGAAGGAGACTGGGGGAGCGTCCGTGCTAAGAGTGGATCATGAGCCACGGTTTTCTATTAATTGGGTGGGGTTGTCCAAGTGAACCAAAGATGTCCTGGGATGAGAAAGAGTGGCACAAGAATTTGCAATTGAGTAGAACATAGAATTGAGGCATTGCTTCCAGTCTAGCCTCATTTCACGCAAACCGCAGGCACAAGAAACGAGCTTGAATGAAGGAGAAGCCAGTAGAAAGAGCGGTATAAAAACTTGAAGGAGCCACAGCACGGAAGGGAAGATGATTAGCGGTTCAGAAAAAAGAGCAAGCCGTCGAGCTCGAGGCGTGCATTTGAATTCAACTGAATTCAGCGAGCCAGGGTCAATTTAATCCACGGACGGAAGAGGGGAAAGTGAAAGGGAACAACACACCTTTGTAGTTGAAACGAGCGCGAGGAGTTTTTATTTAGAGGAAAGCGGAGGTGGCGACGCGTTGAAAGCATAGCAAATGAGATGAAGTATGTGAATTTGAGCCCAAGAACAATGTATTTATAAGGAAAAAACACCCACGGTCGCGCGGGAGAGGGCATGAGATAATTTCAGACTAAACACGGTGCGGAGGTTGTGAAGGTTTTGATTGTTGTTGTAAGAGAACTGAGGTACGTAGCAGTTCACGCCAGTGTAAACCAGAAGATCTTGTGTTATTGCGGAGCATAGCGGGCAAACAATCGAAAAGACTACGGGAGCGAGGCAGAAAGAGAAATGTGGAGTGGAGGGACGATCAGGGAAAAACTGCAGAACGGATAGTGTAAGGGAGAGGCACCACGGGAGACAAAGTAGCGGTGGCGTAAGAGCTTGTGCGGTGGAGGCGCAGGCGAGGTGGAGGCGCGGGAGAGGGAGGCGAAGGGGTTGGGGAAGAGGTAGATAAGAGGAAAGGGCGGTGGGGACGAGGGGAAGGAGGCGGAGACGCTGGTGGGGCGCCTGCACATAGCGGGGATGGAGGGATAAGTGGACGCGGAGGGTGGGGACGCTGCATGCGGTGGTGGCACGGCGCATGGTGAACTCGGCACGGGCGAGGGGGTTGGGCGATGGCCGTGTCCAGAGAGCGGGAGGGTTCGGTGAATGAGGGCAGGGCCGTGGTGGCTCCGAGCGCGGGTTTGCAGGTGAGATGGGAGGAACCGCCGGCGGGGTGAACAGAAGTGCAGCACGAGGGAGGAAGCAAAGGTGGCGCGGGGGGCACACGGTGGAGATGTGGTCGCGGGAGCGGTCGCTGTCGGGAAGCGGTGTGCAACCGTGGCGGTGACGTGGTCGCGGACAATGGCGCGGATGAGGGGGCGGCGAAGGGAGGTGATGCGGAGTGGGGTGCAGGAAGACGGTGCCAAGGGGGCGTGGCGTACGGGGGCATGGGACAGCGGAGGTGGCGCAAAACGGATACGGGTGGGCGCGGGCACGGCGACGTTGAGGGGGAACGGTACGGGCGCAGCAGTGGACGCGGGTGCGGCTGCAGGACAAGACGCGGCCCCGATGTAGTCGCAACGCTGTATGGGCGTATCGACGCGGCGGCGGGTGCGGACAGATGGCGCGCTGCCAGTGTGAGGGGCACGGTGATGGGGACGCGGAGCGGGACCGGCGTGTCGAGACGGATGCGGGACGGAACGGGAGGGGTAGCGCGGAAGGCGCGCGCAACGCGGGGGGAGCGGGGAAGGGGAGGTGACGTGGCGAGTGCGGAGGGGCAGCAGCGGCGTGGGACGGGCGTGCGTGGCGCGGGGAGAAAATGGTGGTGGAGCAGGCGGGCCAGGCGTACACGGGAGCGGACGCTGGGAGAGGGCGTGAGCGGCTGGGGAAGTGGGTGCGCAGGCAGGTGCACGGAGGTGGGACGTGCGTGACGCGGGCGGCGGACACGGGGAGCGGACGTTGAGAAAGGGGCGTGGGCGCGTGGGGGAAGTGGCAGGAAAGTGGCGCGCGCGGGCAACGCACGGGCAAGCGGGGTGACGTGGCATGGGCAAGGGCGCGTGCCAAGTGGCCGGCGTCGCGTACGTGGGGAGCCTTGGGGCGCGCGGGACATGTGTGGCAGCGAAACGTGCGACAGGCGGCGCAACGGTGAGCGCGGGCAGGCGCGGTGAGGCGAAGGGGAGACAGTTGCGCGCAGACAGCGCTGTGGTGACGTGGCGCGGGACGGCGGCGGCGGCTATGAGCCGGTGGCGACGTAGTGGCGGGGCGGGACGAACGCGACAGCAGCGAGGCAGCCAGTGGCTGGTCCGGCTGGATCACGGCGGAGGTTAGCTCGGGAGGAAAAGTGGTGGAGGCGACGAAGAAATGTACCGTTGTATGCTTAAGATGCATGCCTAGACATGCCTAGTTCCTTCGCCGCGCGTTCCAGGCCGATGCCGCCCAACATTCAAGCCAGTCGCTGTCCCTAGATCCACGAAAAGGCAGAATCCGAAACGGGACGTCAAGAGACCGAAGCCATTCCGCTCACTCGCCACCGAGTCCCAGGTCTGACTCTTTAGGTGGCGCGCGGGTGGGGAAGACTTGATTGTCTCGTGGTATTGCCCTGCTGCCGTTTTCGACCGGATACTTCGTCGCTGTTGCCACTCATCGTGGGCGGCCAGAGTTCGAGGAGAGGTTTAGAGGACACGCGTCAGTACGCGGGATCGTCAGGCCCAGATTGGACCGGGAAATGAGGCCAGAGAGAGTTCCAAGCACCAGGTCGTGGGAGAAAGCAAGAGGTGATGTGCATCAAACATCGCGAAATAGTGTACGGAGAAAAACGCAGATGTCGTGCAGACGAAGAGATTTGGAAGCTGATGGCGTCGCGTTACATGTACAAACAACCGCTTCGCAGTACCGAAAAGGAAATTCTCCGAGTCCTTGATAAAGCGCTACATGCTGAGGCTTACATGTGGAATGTCAATGTGTTAAAGCGGAAAATGAGACCCATCCCATGCTTATTTTACGAAGCAACGTCGGCAAACAGGCAGCTTCATGTGCACCGACATTGTCCGAGAAAAAAAGTTTGCTTATTTTAAAAGAAAACAGTCCACGAAAAGGTCTATTTATCTCCTGAGAACTTCCATCCGTCCAATAGGGAAGATTTTCTAGAGAATTTCGAATGACCGATGAGAACAGGGTATATGATTCAAAACTCTGTGAGTTCGGCCGAAGTACGACCGAAGGAGCTTTGGGATGTGTCCGATAAACACGTTGCCGAATGCCGGGTGACCGCTGAGTATGCTGTAGATAACCCCTGAACTCACCGCCTCGCGAGCGAGGGGTCTGCCAAAAAAACTGCACACGTTCTGGAATCTTGCGGAGAACAGCAGTTTCGAGAGGTCCGTGTTCTATCAGGGTGAGAATCATGATAATGGGGTGTAGACCAGAAAGGAAGGCTTACGTTGGCGATAGTCATCTTCTGCATCTCAATCCGTGTTTCGCTATGCTGTGCCTCGAGCCGTAATGCAGAGGCCGCCTAGAGGCAATGTTGAGGGTGAACGCAAGTGCAGTGTGACATGTAGCACGGACCACGAAATCACGGTAAGCGTTATCCAGGCGTTCCCGAATGTCCTGCAGCTTGTGCTCATTGCGATTCAGGTGGAACACACGAGAAACGAAGCCAGTCCGTGTCAGCTCCTCCATTTCCTGCCGAATGTCTTCGAGGAGCCTGGAGTCATACGATGGATATTCCACGGTGACTACAGCCATAGGATCGCTGACAGACATACTCAGTGAAGCGCTGGATGCTCTTCAACATCGGGGGAGGGATTGTGCGTGGGTCAGGGACAGCGTCAGCAATAACATGCAGAATGTCCTGGGTCCGATGTGCGACGTCGCAGGCGTGCGATCTGGCATGCTTAGCACGCTGCAGTGAGAAATCCACGATAATCATTACAAGTGGCAGCGGTGAGTGCAGAACGTCAACTCGCCTCTGCAACATCCCATACAGCAAGCACCCCGCCTACAGCCGCCTTGAGCGGCGGGAAAGCGTCCGCGGACTCCTTCAGCGCTAGTAACGATGTGCGCGATGCATCAACAAGTAGGTGTGCGTGCGGCAAGATCTTCTTCGACGCGGCCATAAGCTTTGACGCAGTTGTGGACGAGGACTTGAGCCGAGCCCGGGAGGCGATAGGCCGCCGCATTGCACCGCAAAACCTCAAGACCTGCGCGCATTTATAAGCTTGTGGAAACCTTAATGGAGGAAATTGCTGTATCCTTCACGACAGGTCTTTATTGTGGTTAAATTTACCTTCTCCATTATCCTTATGCACCCGCTCCTCCTATGCCATGCCAACCCCGCTGTTTGTGTCTATATTTGCCGATTTGCTTGCGCCTCTCACAGCATGATCCAGATGACGTCCAGAATTTACGGCACTAGATCCTGGATGCGAAAAAGAGATACATAGGAAAAAAACAACTAGAATAAGTGGTGCGGATGAAGAGAGACTGGACAAAGAGACGGATGGGGGCTTTGAGGATGCCTCGTGGTGCAGCCGGGTATTTCTTGGTGAAGAATACAGACTCGGTGCCTTCTGCTTCTACCAACAGCAATACACATAGCCCACATTAGAAAGCTGTGGAAGCGGCTGGCGTTCATGTTAACTGGATTTGGCCGCCCATCCGCACAGTTCTCCGCTGTGCAACTGTCAGGTCACCAGGACAAAATACTTGACATAGCGAACCTATGTCCCGAGGGGCAGGATCTTTCCCAGATGGCGCCATGAGAGGAATCTCGAGTTATAGGGCCCCTGATTTGTGCACATGCGCGTTGCTAAAAGTAGCATCGAGGATTGGGAACCCACTGGTGTGTTCGAAGATGGGCACAGGTGTAGGGGAGAAAGAGGATGAGAACGAAAAAAAGACAAGGGCTGTAGCACCGCGCCTCCCCAGCGCGTCTCGCGCACTGACCTGCTCTAGCATCGACCTTGCGCATGGTGAGAGCTCAAAGGATAGGTACGATCCGGTTACACTGGACCCGAGCTCAGACTCAGATGGAACTCGGGGTTCTTCCATTCGAATCAAATGTGCGAGCTCCCGATCGATGTCTTGTCGTCACTGTACCGGGAGTACGTCGCGTAGGATGATAGAACTGAGCATGAGGGAAGTCCGAGGCATGGGACACCGTTGCGATAAGTCGCTTTGACCGGTTCCGACGGCCGGTCGATCTATTTTCGGACGGCCCCTAGCTAATCTTTTTTGTCCTCGTCAATACGCACTCACTCCGGAAGTTGTGTTGTTTCAGAGTCACCGGAAATGCTCCTGAGATCTGAGGTTTAAGTAACAAAATATGCCCTCCATAAACTAACCATTTCAGGGTTTAGATACAGGAAAAAATGGGATACCTAAAAACCAAATTTACCCTTGAGTGATTGCGTGATATTTTTATCTTCACAACCCGACCGCAGTCCTGAGCGCAGTATAGTTGGGCGTGCCCATCCCAGTGACAGGATCCCACCCGGTTGTTGCGAAGAGGCCCCTACAATACTCGTCAACCCAAGACCCGAGCTGACGAGTGAAAGAAAGAAAGAATACAGAGTAACACGTACTCGGTGCCGCAACCGGGACGATCACCAAAACCGGGATTCTCGCCAAGGATAACGTCGTTGAGCGCTGCACGGCCGACGGGACTGTACAGGAAAGGGTTTAGGAAACCCAGAGTGGGCTTTCCGGCCGCTACGAGCTGAAGGAATATAATGATGATTAGAAGTTGAGTTTCCCCGTAATGCAGAGAGAGAGCTTACCTCGTCGTTCAGGAGCGCGATGACAGAGGCAAAAATGGGGGTGGAGCAGGAGGTTCCATCGACGGTGCCGAATAGGTTATCTGCCCAGATATCATTAGTTCCTGCGGATATATTGCGGCACCCAGGAAGCAGGAAAGAAGAGACGCACCCCACGCGATTTCACATTTCTCGCCCTGCGCGGAGACGTCGGGGAAGCCACGGCCACTGCGGTTGAACCTGCCGTTCTCAGGGAGTTTACTGCCGAAGGTGTCGAGGAATGCGAGGTAGGCTTTGATGTCCTCGGCCTGGTAGTCGGGGATGGGGAAGTAGTTCGAGAAGCCTGAAGACGCGTTAGGGTAGGAAAGCACGGATAGAGCAAACCAACAACTGACCTCCAGAGGAGAACCTCGACCCCATTTCCCCGCTTCCGTCGAATAGGTCGAGGCCGGTGGAGCCAACCGAAGTGATGCTATGGAAAGAGAGCGTATCAGAGAATCGAATGGGATGGGAAGGGGAGGAAGTTTACGCACAATGGGCAGGTGGCGGGGAAGGCCGGGACGTAGTTTACGCTGCGTGCGAATCGACATCCGGTAAGAAATGTTCAACAAAGGTGCGGATAGAGTTTGCTTACCAGTCCTGGGACTGGCCGCCCTCAACACCGCCTGCGAATCAAATAAGCACGCGACGCGAAGACGGATTTGAACCATGGTCCCAGGACTCACCATCGCCTGAGGCGAAGAGCAGCGAGGTACCGAGAGCGCCCAACTGCATGTACGTATTGCACAGGTTTCTAAATAAAGGCATCTGTCATCAACATTCGACACCCAGGAAGCATAGGAAAGGCACTGACATGGCAACTGATAATGGGACGTCGGTCTCGGCCGTGAAGCCGTAGCTGGTGGTCAAGACACTGGGACGGTTGGGGTCACTGATCAGGAGAAGGATTATGTCACTGTTTTGGAAGTATCAGAAGCAAGGATGTGCACAGAAGTGTCAATGAGACTTACAGGAACCCGTTGAGGCCATCAGGATTATCATCACCCGCCGAAATAAAGATGACTGGGACACCGGTGGCGATGCCGATGGTGTACTTCAAAGTCATTTCAGTATGAAGAAATCATGCAAGGAGTGCAGAAGAACTGTACCTGGGTATCAAGGTCCTAGAAGCGAGAAGAAAATGAGCATAAATTCGAAATGAAATGCAGACCGCCAACCGCTTCGACACCGGCCTGGGATCTGTTCTGCGAGTTCGAGCCACCGTCGAGGGTCTCAAGCGCGAAGGTGGTGGAGGAGTTGATATCGGTGCGGAAACTAGTGAGGAAGGCCTGTGGCAACAGTCAGAATCTGTGAATCAACGGGACAGCCGAAATCACCGTAAGATCCTCCTGGTTCGCCCATTCCTGGAAGTAACGATCGCAATAAATAAAGTATGGGAAGAAAATAAGGATGATTAACGCACGTCAATGAAGCCAGCGACGCCGAGCGTGTTGGACTTCTGAGTTGCGGGGGTGGTGGGAATGCCGTAGAGCCCCTGATCATTTGGTCAGTGGAAATAGTTGCACCGGACGCGAAATGACCCACTTGAAGGCACGCAGGGGTCATAGCCCGGGTGCATGTGAAGGGGAAATCATCAGAGACGGGGGCGGCTCGCCTCGCAGGGCTGGCGGCAACAAACTTGGGCCTTGAGTCAATGGGAGGCGCGAAGATGGTCGTCGGGTGGAAAAACTCGACGTGCTGGGTCAGCGGCGCGGGGAGGGAGTACTGGAGCGTTCGAATGATGGTCTTTCCCGTCTCGACATGGGTAAAGACGGAGAATTGGGCAGAAAGGAGGTCATTTGCCTCGGAGACAGGGATCTTGATCTCGAGCATGTCACCAGAAGGTGTAACGGGCTTGGCATCGATATCGTTTTCTGAGAGCCAGCTGGACACGGCGGCAAGAGTCTCATCCGTCGGCTTGACGAACTCGACAACCTGGGAGCGACAACAAACGTCAATCATATTCACGCTACAAAGTCATGGAAGTCCATACCTCTTCTAGGGTCAAATGTTGCCCGTAGACTGCAGAATGGTCAGGAAAGACAGTGGCGAGAAGCTCAGAACGCACATTCGGACGCCGGGTCGCTGACTTTGTATAGTTCAGTCTCCAGTCCAGCAATGTTGTTCTGCTTTAACGCGATGCGGAGGGTGATTTCTTGATTTGCGGGGGCTGCGGAAGACTGGACGAATCCCTCGGCAGGAGCGGCACGCGACTCATGGACAACCATGGTGCGAGGCACCATGGCCTTGGCTGTTGCGAGAAGAAGGAGGGACGCGAAGCAGCTAGTGGTTAGAACCATCTTGGGGGTTGAACTGAGAGAGGTTCACAGCGCATCTAGAATTATGCACCAGTATATAAACCGCCCACTGACTTGTCAGCAAGCGGTATACTCGTGGAGACGAGGACATCGAAGCTACGGATCGTGTGCTTCGAACATCTTGGTAGGAAGAAAGAACGGACGGGTGACAAGCCCGGAAGCATGGCAATGGAATCGAGCTGTGCGATATGCGGCAAGTGCTGGCCTATGGTGGGGTGGAGAAGGCCCCAATATTCAGAAGATCAGCTACTCGTGGGTCATCATCGCAGCGTCTTCTCACCGCGCTGTAACATCTGTGCAGATAGCGAGCCGACAACGGACGAGTCTGATAGCGCAATATCAAAGATAACTGTAGCGCACACTGTAGAGGCCGGTGTTCGTAGGTACAGTACCCATACGTTCCTTTGAGGGACCACAGCGGTTATACATTTCTTATCCTTTCCCTCTGGAGGTAATGTCGTGATTCCGACGTTTGTGTCATGATTTTGACATTCGTATGTACATGTTTTCATTTTCCGCATCTACCGGGCTGTATTCTTCGCCAGCACTTTGCCACTTCCCCGCCCCCCCCCCCCCCCCCGATTTGGATGACACTCCTGGCATTTTTAATCTCAAATTGGCAACAGAACCCGAATGTTCGTCATTTCTTAGTAAATCAACCCAATCGAGGACTAATTGATAAGGGATCAAATCCTTCTCCTGCGGGTAAAAAATGGTAATACTACCGTCATTTCACCTCTAGAAATATAAAAGATTATGATGTAGATTGTAGCCCGATAGCCCTGCATTCCTCGCGCAGCGAGAATTTCTCGGGCTTGAGGCAGTCAAAGCACGGATATTTTGCACCTACTTAAATATTGAGGTACAACACCCACAGGGAGTAACACAAAAATTCCGACCGGTTTTTAAACTGTTTTTTTGGGTGGAGACGAACTTCATTACTGGACCAAAAGCACGGTGCCAATCTGCCCATGATCCTGCAACAATTAAGGTGAACACATTGCAGGAGCTGAACTAAAGTTGAGCAGCGTCCGAGTTTGACCCAACATCGATGCCACAATCATTGAGAACTTGTATGCCGACTGGTATTTCTCAAATATGATGAAAGGACAATCGTATTGTCGTGGGATTACAAAAAAATTAGCATTTGGGAACAGCTAAGACCCAATCTGGGCTTTTTGACGGCACCCAAGAGGATGTACCGTCAAAACGAAATTGAATGCCTATTCCCGGAATATTTGTGACGCCTGGGACGGTAAACTTTCAACTTTGTCAAATGGCAAGTATAAAGGTGAACTTTCCGCCACACTTTCAACCTGGCGGAAGAGAGAACCTTATGGGGATAAGACACCCTTTCAAGTTGGCGGAACAGAGAACCTTATGTGGATAAGAACAAGGCAACTACCCCATAAGGTTTTGTTTTTCCGCTATTTAACGCGGGTGAAACATTGCCGTTTTTGGGTGTGGGAGCAACAGCCGAGCATGAGACAAAAATCTTTACAATCGAGGAGCATGCAAGCAATGACCGCTCGAAAGTCATCCATTGTGGGAGTTTGGAATAAAGGAAAGTTAAACGAGAATAATTGCTTGAGCTAAAAACATTGAAAACGACTTTCTTGAGCCAAAAACAAAGACTAAGAAACTGAACTAAACGCGCATTTCGAAGACCAAAATCTTTTCACCAGCTGACCTCCATATCGAGCATTGGCTTCGAGAAGCGCACGTCCATTTTATTTTCGACTTTCCCGATCAGCCATTCAACATTCACTCAAAAGAAAGGGCTCCTTCTTTCACCCCACTATCTCCGCGCCTAGACTTTTCCTCGAACATCTGACTAATATCTCCCATGTCAGGGCTTCTGTTAACGTTCGCTCTCGACACGTCACACTTTTCAGCACTGAGCACAGGAATGCTCAAGAATTTGTATATCGGTCAACTGATTCGTAGGCCATGTGCACATTCTCCGAAATATAGACATAACGCACTCACGGACGCGGGGGGTGGCGTGCCGCCAGGAGGTAGAGAACCGGTAAGAGACTAGGGAACGACGTAAGGGTAGATAGCGGTAAGTGAGCCGAGTACCATCTCACTGACCGCTGTTGAATATTGGACCGGCAGATATAAGGTGGAGACAATAGAGACGTTGCGCAAAGCTGCATGCGGCTTTTTTGGTGCGCAAACTCATCACATGCGGCTTTTTTCTTTCTTTGCTCTGGTGGTCAAAAGAGGCTATTTGAGAGTCCCAGTGATGCTCCGGAGCAAAAAAAGGATATTCCCGCGTGCGGCTTTGAAAGCCGCATGCGGCTTTTGCGCAACGTCCCTAATACATCCACGTGCTTGCGGCGCCGGGACTACCGGACATGTTCCGGGACGACCAACATTTTTATCCTTAACACGTTGTCGTGCCAGGCTTTTGGTAACCTCCAGTTCCTCGTCCCGTCTATGTACTTGACGTGGGAATGGTCGATCGGTCATACCCGGCTGAACGTTCTGTGACACATCATGGATGGTCGCGGCATTCCGCATTACCAAACACCGATAATGATACCCGCGGGATGAGCACTGTATTTCAATGGTTGTGGAGGTAAGGCCGAACATGTCGGAACGCAGGGCCCGAAAGCTAGATATCGGATGCAAAATCAGGTAACGGAGAGTGGTTCTTCAGATAACAATTGTTGCACTCACTTAACATTAGGGGGTTTCAGAATTAGATTTTCGAGCCCAACTTTTGGTCCAACTTTCGTTCCAACTTCGTCCCAACTTCTTAAAAGTTGGACCAAAAGTTGGGGCTTTGTTTGTGAAACACCCTGTTAGATTTCTGTTCAACTTTCGCAACTTTCTATGTACCCGGGCCGACATTCACACCATGGAATCGGGTAATCCCGAGTGAGAAAATGCCCTTTTCGTCTTGTTTCACCATCAGTTGCATGAGTGAGTTCACTTCTATGGTGCAGAAGAAGGTGGGGCCCCGCATTCCGGAGTCTGTCCCAATTCAGGTGCCAGGAACACCTGCGCTCTGGACCGGCATGATGCGAAGCGCGGGGGTGTGTCCTACATAAGGTGAGGCATGTGCCCCTGCACTTTTTTCCCATTTGTTTCACTTCCTCCAGATGACATACTCACGAAGCCTCACAGCGCCGGCTTAAACATCTTCGCCTGGGTCCGTCCAAAAGAAATGCAAGAAGGTCAAGATCCCTGTGCATCAGGAATCGCCTTCTGGCGGTCACAGACATGGCCGTCTGTGTCAGACCTTGATGTCTGTCACAGACCAATACAGGCGTGCAGACCGCTACAGACACGGTCACGTTCCTACAGACAACCCACAGACATGCCGTCCACATGCCCGCGAGTCCATCACATCACCTCGCTTCCGTACGTTGACGTTTTCCCCGACGAGCAGGTCGTTTGCCCACTTATCGCATTGTTTCTGTCGACTTGTCGTATTACCTTGGAGTCCCCCTGCCGTATTGGTAACCTGAAGTTCGGAGCATCGAAGTCAGAAGTACTCTAGTAGCCATTGATCGTCGAAGCGGATCTGGCGCGTTGATAGGGTCCTCTCTCTTTTCGCCCCCACCTCCGACTCACTCCCTCGTCTACCTTTTCTGTCCCAAAATGTCCAGTGCAGACTTTGCCCTCAACAATCAGGACCCGGACAATGTTGCCTCTGGTCGTAGCCTCAGAAATTGTCGACCAACGGCTACCTTTGGACAGTATTGTAGGTTCTCAATGGGTTGGCCGCCGACTTGTAATTATTGAGATCCTATTCTCAGTATAGTCTCGTATTTCCTCTTCCAGTGCCCGCAGCTGAATTGGTAGCAGGACCCCTCGGATCGTACAATCAAGGGGAGTATGTACAAGCACCCCGCGATTCAAGCAATGACCAAGGCCACTGTTTTCAAAACTTGCTGGCCAACGCCGTCCAGTACCCGGAATTGTTCGATGACTCTGCCCCCCAGCCGCTCGACGACGACCCCGCACCAAACCAGCCACCACGCAAGCCGCAATTTTTGGCTGTCGCAATCACTGTATTCATCAGTGTGGTACGTGCATTGCTCGAGCCATCGTTTGCTCCCTCTACTGGCCACGGCCCGACCCGTACCCTCCCGCCGTCCTTCCTTGCGCGCAAATTCCAAGAGTCAATCACCGAAAAAGCACGGTAAGCTTTTTGAAATCAAAGATGCAAGCCGTATTGATTTACATTGCTACACCCAGCATGAAACTATTCAAGGACATCGTCGCACCCATCCCCTCGCCGAAGTCATGGAAACCTTTGATTTTGCTCTCAACCAGTCGCTGTTTGGTGCGCACTGTACAGCGGGGGTGTTTGTTTGCCCATCCATAGCTACCATTGTTCCGTAGTTTGTGTGATGGTTGTCAATGCATTTCTTTCCCCGCTTTCCTTGCCGCTGTCGTCTTTTGTCCTGTTCCTGTACCGGCTTGCACATTAAGTGATTGCGACATTACACCAATCAGACATTTGTCTGTGGGTCTGTGAGTGTCTGCGGGAGTCTGCCGGTCTAACCGACTATCGGTCTGCGCGTCTGTCGATGTCTGTCACAGACATAGCTTGTCTGACAAAGACAGGGGGCAGTCTATCGGTCTGAATGGTCTGTGGGGTCTGACACAGACAGCTACAGACATAGAGTATTTTCCTGATGTGAGCGAAGTACCCGCACTTTTAATCTCAAGTCGGGACCATTGAGTTAACCTTGCTAATCAAAGATATATACCCGAACTTTATCCCCTGAGTCCTCACCCCCTCCATGAATGAATAAATTCTGTCACTCCGTCCGTCCTCCCTCCTTCTTTCTTCTCTTCTCCTCGCCCTTTCATATACTTCCTCCATAGCGCATTGCTGAGCATGGGTTTCCATTTTTTCAGCTTGTGCCTTAGCTAGTGCCTGACAGCAATTCCTTGAAAAGACCGCCTGCTGTTCCTGCAGGGTTTCTGGAGTTGCGCAATAGTGCTGAATTCCTTCGGCTGGCGACTCCCGAGCTAATCTCGGTTAGGTCCACATTTCATGGACAACGGGTGTGTTGCACCCACTCTTTCTGCCCACTCGTACACGGCCCACGGGCACTTGAAGTTCATGCTGTTTGAAATTCAACTTTGGATTACATCAAACCGGAGCGAAGCGGAGGTTCTGTCTTGTAAATTAAGCCTCTCTGTCTGTCCGAAGCCGTATCTCCGTATGGTTAAATTACGCAGCATGACCAAAACACGGCAGATTAGCGCCAACCAACGGCAAGCGGAAATCAATCACCGCTTACATGCCGAGCTGCCAGAAGTGCCTGATGGCTCAATAGTTGAAATGCCTTTTTTTTTTTGCAGATCAATTCTTTTGTGGTTAAATTACGCAGCATGACCAAAGCACAGCAGTCTAGCACCAACCAACGGAAGGCAGAAATCAATCATTATATTTAGCTGCACTTGCATCCCGACCTGCAGAAGTGTTTGATGGGCCATGATGGTTGAAATGCCGCTTTTGCAGATTAATTCTTTTGGAACTTATTTATTTATGGATTGTTTGCTCTCCTCGGTTTCGATTCACTCACTAGAGTTGCAGTTAGAGTTGACATTTACTCTAGCTTTATCGCATCTCGAGTCTGCTGCAGATTGCAAAACCTTCCAAATACAAAAAGTCACAAACGAGGTGAACAGGTGGGAGCTGGCGCGAAGCGCGATCGCTTGTATATATATAACATTGACTGATAATGCCGGTTCCTAAAATGAAGCCTACAGTCGGGGACTGTCATCTCGACCGTACCATGCCGTATTTGGTTCTCCTCGGAACGCCGCACTGGCCACAATTTGCTGTTTCAGTCTGTACATTGTTCATTCACCACGTTCAGCCCGAGGAGTCAGGACTCAGCCTGAGGTCAGCCCGAGGGGAAATAATATTTTCCGAGAGTATAAAAGGCAGAGAATCCGCTGAGCTGCACCCACTACTTGGACCTGTATCTCGCCTACAAGTCAATGGTTAGATTGGCCGTTAACATCGGCTTTCTCGTTGTATTATGCGGGGCCAAAGGAGCTTTGACCTCTTTAACCACAAACGCAAGAACTCTCTCCGCTCCCCGACTTTATCCATGAGGTTTTTGCGCAGCTTACCTCGACAAACGACACCGTGTTCGAGGCGGCCCTGAACAACTTCTACTCGGCGGATCTCCAGGCAAGGTCCGAGTTACCCTTGTGTCCAACGTCGGAAAGGATACTGACGTCTCTTTGACTAGTGATGTCGCGACCAGCTCGAATCTCACCCGCGCCGCCTTTGGCGAGCTCATCCGAGGTCTCCGCACCGAGTTATCGGAGCGCCAATTAATCAAGGAAACTTTCGCTGTTGCCACGCCCCGCCGATCCGACCAACCAGACGGGAGCCATCGCTGCGACTCATGTGCTCAGTGCGGTGCAGGATGAGCAGCAGGTCGTCGTCACCATCGCTTCACTCCTGCGCATCGAGTGGGTCCAGGGCGAAGCGTACGATCAGGAAGGACACAGAGAAGTTGTGACAGAGGCGTTGATCACGAATGCGGTGCCATACCAGAGTGATGAGGCATGAAGTTGTCGTAGAATGTACCTGCGGTATTCCATCCGTTCACAATAGTACTTAAGTACCCTGAATTTGCTCTAGATTTCTGTTTGCCGTTGAGTTTCACCATTAATGAACAACCTATATCTTTTCTCAGCAGGGTGGGGGGCACCCCCGTCGGAAAAAATGAAAATGGGTCGGGAAAATTGGGTGAGAGACAATACGAGCAAGCAGGAGGAGAAGGTTTAGCGACGCTGAACGCCGGCGATGCGGCAGAGATATGTCTCCAGCAAAAAAGGCTATACTAGACCCAACCAAAAGCGCACTTCGCCCGAATCCTAACGTTGTAGCAAAAGGTTAGTCCCAGACCAAGAGGTGCCTTCGCTTCGCTCCGGCGTAGGCGGCAATGTGGAAACCTTGAATCAACCCAAGCTATTGATTTCAGTTACCCCGTTCATTATTCTACCAACAACATACATGGTCATTACACTTGTCCACAGAGTCCAGAGTACCCTATGTGTAACAGCTGTGGCGCGATGATACGATTCTAGTTCAGCAACAGCTCAATGTTTAAACAGCATGCATGTGGAGGGACGACGTACCCGCAAGTCGGCCGTTGAGTACCGTGCTGGTGTAAGTGCGAAGAAGAAAGGGTAAGGCGCCGGCCTGTTGAGAGACTGCCGGCGAAATGCGGAGTTTGAAATGCCGAAAATGTTGGGAAGGTCGATGGTGGGGGCTGGAACATTCCCGCCCGAACGTGGATGAGGACCAGGAGACGGGTTGGGAAGGCTTGTGCAGGTTCCGACCGCCGCGGAATCGTGCGCGCTTCAGAGGCAGGTGGTAGGGGGTAGTAGATCCGTACGTCGGGCGCTGGTCTCCCCACTCATCCTTCTCCTTCGCCCTAATCACACCAGTCCTCATGCGCGCCATGTGGCTGCCATTCGCGACGCCCATATCGGCCAGACGTAAATGTCGTTCCTTTGGTGTTGGGGTCGTCCTGCGACGCACTTGCACGTGCGTCCGTCCGTGCGGTACCGTCCCCATCGCTATATTCTCCCTTCGGCGAATGCCCGTGCGCGATGGGGTTTGCTGCGTGGGGAAATGGGGGTGGACGAACGCGGGGAGGGGCGGTGAGGGCGATGGGAGGGGCGTTGCCCATCACGCGCGCGCGCCCAAGTAGTCTACGGCGGCTGCATCGTGCATCGGCGGGATCGCGAAGAGGTCCCGAGGCGGCAAGCGCGACGGCCTGCTCAGAGCGGCGCCGTCGGTGATGAGGCGTACGTCAAGACGGGTGGAAATGTAGGTGGGCAGGGTTCAGCGTCGTGCATCCAGCTGCGGGGTGCATGGGGCAGGCTTCGGGTTGGAATGTACAGCTGCGGCACACGAAGTGATGTGTCGGCATGCTGCCGAGCGCGGTGGATGGCGCTACTGGAGCATATGGCAATAACACGGCGAGCGATGCGAGAGTGCACGCCAACGTGCGTGGAGGAGGGCGGCCTTTTGAGCTAGACGGTGGGGATGCCAGAATGGGGCGACGTTTGTATGACGAGCGATGCCCCCGGCAAAACCTCAATAGGTGGGACGGAAGGGTCGCACGCAGCTGGGCGCGGTCTCTCGGCGTCATCGTGGAAGCGGTGGAGGTGCGTTCGAGGGCTCGCCTACAATCTCCAGTCTCGTCGCCGGTGAGGATGCGCGGAGGGAGGCGGAGAAGCGAATCCGGGAGAATCGCGTGGATGGGACAGTACCCAAGACATCTAGGAGACGCGTGAGAAAGAAAAGGAGTGACATATAATTGTACGCACCGTTTCGACCACGGCGCACGGCGGCCAGGGCATCATCGGTGAGGGCAATGGTGGGATTGTGCAAGCGGGGAGACGAGAGCGGTAGGGCCACCGGGCTTCGTGGCGGCGTCGCGCGATGGGGTTCCGCGAATGCACGTCTGTGCAAACCGACGCCAGACGGTGGATCGGCCAGCGCAGGGGACGCGTATGCCACGGGAGGGTATTATATATACAGCGGGGAGGCGCGGAGAGGCTCTATTAAGGTAGAAACAACAATTAGGACATGAAATGAATGGGAAGAAACAAGGACGGAGTGCGTAGATGAGAATGAGCAGATTTACTCACCTGGACGGCAAAAACCTGCGCCGTCTCGTCGTATAGACCCTGCATGCGTCGTACCCATTCCAAAAGACGCCATGGCAGGCGTTGTGACGTTGTGCTTGGGGCGGGATCGAGAACACGGCTGAGTTTTTGTGGGGAAAATATGAGCGGGGAATGTTTTCGAGGGGAAACATAGAGAAAGACAGAATGGGGACAGACCTGGGGTGGGGAAGATGAAGGGAGACCAGGCGTGCAGGCGCGGTGAGTGGTTTGGGAGGCCGGTGGTCGCCGTGAGAGTCCGAGACGTGGCGTCGGGAGGGCGCCGCCACACGCCGCAAACACGCGTTGCGCGGACGCAGCGGAAACGGCGGGGCGCGACGGAGGCGGGCGCGATGCCACGTTGGGGTCGGGAGGGATCAGGGATTTGACGGGAGCGGGGCGAGGTGTGCCGGGGCGGCGAGCCAAGTAACTGTGAGACGTGTCGGGTGGAGCCGGTGGCTGGGAGGGCTGTTGGGCTTGCAACCGGGTCGCAGAGCGTTGCAGGGCGTCGCAGGCTAGGGGGCTGAGGCATGCGACGTCAGCGCCGGGAGAGGTTAGAAGGAGGGGGAGCAGGGTGAGCTGCTAACCCTACCTTCGCCAGTCTGGGTTGGATGTAGCAACGGAGCGGAAGGGAAAGGGGGCGGAGCGGGTCCAAGGCTCGGACCGCTAGATTAGATTGCGACATTGTTGGGGACCGGTGCATTTCGGCGATGTAGGCTTGCGACGTTTGCGACGGGTGGCGGGATCGGAGCAGGGGAGGGCAGGGAGGGATGGGCTGGGTCGCGTCGGGTCGGAGCAACGTAGGTTGCCGGAGATATCGGAGAAGACCTGCCGAAAGATTGATCGGTGGCGATGCAGCCCCTATGGCAGGACTTTGGCGACGTTCGGTGCAGCATTGGTGCAGCATTGGTGCAGCATTGGACGCAGTTCGAGGACCACCTGGAAATAAATGGATTGGATTTTAGGTAATTCTCGGTTGACAAATGCATGGGTGGTCTCAAATGAGGGGTAATTGGTAGAGGAAGTGAGCTATCGAAAAAAAATCTGGGGCGGTGTGCGGTTTGAGAGTTAGTGTTTGTGAGGTGGAAGGTACACCGCCAGGCGAGGGGTTTGTGGGGATACTCAGACCTTACGCAAAGTTTGAACTGTCCATCAGATAACTTCAACCACACCCAACGAACATGGCTGGTTCTCTGGGAAGCAGCTTTTGTAGTCCCGTGGACGCTCGCGATATACTCGTCCTCACCTGCTTACTACTCCGATGTGGAGGTAGATGGCGAGCTTCACATCTTTAATCTGCTCCGGATTTTTAACACCTTTCTAGAAATCGAAATTACATTTTCTTCAATCAAGCACCCATGCGACGACTCCATTGCAGAGGCCGAGAGGAATATATTGGACACTCTGGCAAGGTGGATTACGGCAAATTCATTCTGCAGGCTTTTGATTGCTTGTCCTGCAGCCCATAGACCCTGTTTCTGTGCGGTAGTAGGTTTGCATTCCGTTACATGTGTCTTATTTACTCCACAACTGAATACAACAATTCTCCGTGCCAAATTCTTGCTGCCACGCGTAATAAATGATGTGTAGCTATTGGCGTGTAGATGATATAATCCAGTCTCACCCTCTGAACATATGGAGCATTTCAGTATAATTTGGGAACTCAAACTCAGTACTTGCGTGTCATCAATAGGAATTTTGTTCGGCGAAACCGCGCTGATAATTTGATCCGAATCCAACTGCGGAACCCCGACGTCAATACGCTGTTCTGAAAGCTCGCAACCTCGTGCTCACCTGAACTGTACAACAGGGAACGTCAATCCTGATTTGGAACCCTTGAAAACCGTGTCTGGTTAATTTTTTTTCGGGTCAGAATCCCACACTGGTATTAAATAGTGCGTGTCGCAGAGGTGTGTGAGAAAAGACGGAAAGAATCTATTTTCAACCATCATTTCCTTGGCATCACCGAGCCGAGGAACTGAATGGAAGCGATATACAGCCGACACATGTTCCGCACCGGTCTTTTCTTCCCTCTTCCCAGCACCAGTGGCACACCATGGCCCTCGCACTGGACACCGCGCAGTCGACACCGCTGCCCACCCGCATCGCCCAGCTCGCCTTTGAGCTTTTATTCAGCGCCACAACGTCCTTCCTCCTTACATCTGCGCTACTCCCGCTCTTTGGTCTCCATGCGACCACTCTGACGGTCATGAGAGTGACAGCCGTCTGCACGCTCATCGTCTTCGCTGCGCTCGAGGGTTTCTGTGGCGTAGTACATCGGACTCCTCTCGTGACGAACGAGAACCCGGAATTCAAGCTCAATCCACGAGCTTTAAGGGATAGCGAGGCGGGGTGGCCTCGCGAGAAGGGGGGAATACGTGCGACGTAGTACTTCGGCGAATGCGTGAGTGCTCTTCGATTTACCCTTCCCTTTCTCGCTAACATCTTTGGCCGCAGGCGTAAACTTTTGTTGCGCCGCGTAGCATCCATTCCAGCCGTCGCCCTTGGGTTCACCTCACGAAATTCCGACCATTGCACACGACAATCGACAATCGACAATCGCTAATCACACTCATTTCATTCCCTTCCCTTCGGCATCCATCACGTTTTTGGCTTTAGTTTGGGGTCCTCGGTTTCTTTTGGTTTCGGGCATCACTGTATATCATGTAACACCACTCTCAACTCTCATACCACACACTCACACGCACCCACGCACAACCATACTATTCTTCCTCATTGACATCCTTGCACTGCCGTCAGGCTCCCGGGAGACTTCAAAGCCGGTATATTCGGCTTCGACCTCTCTCGGGGCATTTATTTTAACAGACTGACGGTAATTTTCACCAGGACCGCTTCGAAGTCATACTCCGTCTTGGGACCATGTTCCGTAAGATACATGTTCTCGGATGCATGAGATGCTCGCGCGAATGAGGTCATTTTAGCTCTGAACTGGGAAGAGGCTCTCCTATTATTGCATCCAAACGCAAGACAAATAGGTGTGCATGTGTTTAATGTCTCGAGGTCTCTTACCCCCCAGCCATACGGACGAAAACACGTCGCTTTGAAGCGAATGTTCCACACGAAATGATCCCGTAGAAATTTAGCGGTGCGTTCATCTTCAGGTCTCTCAGCGCTGCCCCATGTACGCCGACAGGCTTCTTGAGAGACCATGGGAGTGATGAAATTTCTGAGTTTTCCACTGATGAGGGGTCGTATCTTCACTAAAATGATATCCCTCAGTCTCAATGTCCCACGCTCCAATTCGCTGGCCGTCTCCCCTCCGGTACTTCTCCTATTCCTCCTTAACATCCCGCACTGCGACTGTCTTGCCCGTTTTATTATTGCTTCAACCCGAAAGTTCCGGAGACGATAATGAAATGACCGGCCGGTGTGCACCCAATTTGTGCAAACCGAAAGTTTCTGCCACGCAGTCAGAAGTTGACCGCGACCGCATCTAGGTGAATAATTTTGTGCAGTGCATGACAGCTTTCCGACTCAAATTTTTCGTCTTGCAAGCCGGAGCGAAACGGAGCCCGGTGTTGTTGCTCAAAACTACACCTCAAGAGCAACGGCGCGAGGGAGGGGCCGCTGGTCGTTCCCACAACGAACCTCGTTGAAAGTCCGCGCGCCTCTATTCTGCCCTCTTGTCGCGTGAACTGCATCCGATTTCTTTCAGGGTATGTTCTCGGTGCCTCGCGGAAGTGGCGATTGATGCGATTTTTTTTCTCCTGCACGAGGGGACAATAACTGACTTCGTTCATCCAGTTCTCGCGCACTTGACGGTCGTGTGATTCATAGCAGTGGCGGTGGTAAGTTGATCCATCTGTAGTATATTATTGTACTGCAACATAGATGAAAATATTACATGATTCAACCCAAAACCTGAACCGGTACAAAGCACCTCCAAGCGCCGAAAAAACGAACACAAGCACCGCATAGTAGTGCCTCTAGGTAGCATTAAATAGTGTGTGGGGTACTTATGTTTAGTGCTTTTGGGTCGTATGTTTCGGTCGCAGCTGTACTACTTTGAAGTACCTTCCCAATCTACAGTGAATAGATACACGGCGTATTGTGGTTCTTCCAAAGCAAGTAACGAGATAAAAGACATAGATGATGTATGTGAGTAAACCTGCAGAAAATCGAATCTACCCATTCGAAGAACGGATCCACCGTTTACCAGTGGCTCTTGGGTGGGACAGGTGGGACAGCCTGAATGGACGGGCGATCTCCCTCAGCTACCGAGCCGGAGGTGCTGTACATAGATAGCTTACGACTGAACGTCGCATTGTGGAGCTCCGAGCGAGTCGCGGGCTTGCGGGTTCCTCCGATGCTACGGATGGTGCTGGTCGTGCTGCCAGTGACGGAGGGTGCTCGAGAAACCGACATTGCCGGGCGAGGAATTGATCCGGAGCGGGAATGAGCAGAGGTAGTGACAGGAGAACCATTGAGACGGTCGAACGAAGTCCGATGGCTGTGGGTGCGCGAAGCAGGAGGAGGGGGGGACGACTCGTCTGACGATCCAGCACTGCTGTAGGGACTGTGCTCTCCCTCATCGATAACATGGCGACCGCGGCCAGGGCCGTTACCGTACATCGCCATTGCATGGTCCAAGCTCAGCTCCGGCGCTTTGCTGAGACGGCGGATATCCTTCATACGGCTTTGCATGAATTGGGACATGCGGTTGGCGGATTTGGCGATCATGCGATCGTCGAAGGACGTGTTATTGCCTTCACCGCCGCGAGCGCGATCGATATGAGCGTCGGCGAGACGGCGAGCACGGTGCTGAGGTTGGAGAGGCGGAACTGGAGGGATACCATTCTCCGGAATATGCCCGATTGCGAGCGTGGTGGGCGAGCGACGTACGCTGCGGCTCTTGTTGGGCTGGTAACGGTTGACGGACGAGACGGCGCTGCTGAGAATCTGGTCAAAGCTGACACTCTGGCGTTTGCTGCGCTTCGTCTCGAATGTCGACGCAGCCCTGAAGTCCTGATCGAGATTCAGCGACGCCTTGTCCTTGGTGAGGACGAAGAAGGAGCGATCCTTGACGCGGCGACGAATGTTAACCCAACGCGCTTTGGCTGGGTTGGCTTCGATGGTGGGGTTGTAGAGGCTTTGAGCCGCAAGATCGACGTAGAAGGAGTCGACACGTTCGGCGATGCGTTGGAGGTAGGACATCAAGACGGTGGAGATCTTGTGTACGGCCTGAAAGACATGAGGACGAGAAACGCAAAAATGCGACAAGACTTGCCTGGCTCTCCTTTTTGGGGTACTCCTTGATAACATCAGCGACGCGATGGAAAGCGTCGTGCCCAGCGCAAATCTCGTCTGGAAAAAATATGAAAATTCATTCTGCAAAAGAAGCATGGACGGCATACCTCGCACTTTCTCTAAGAAAGCGACATCCAAATCAAGAATGGCGCGCGTGAACTTGATGATGCTGCCTTCAAACGCAGGAGCCTGGGTAGCCTGGTTCGTGACGAATTCTCCGAGCTCAGCAATCTCCCTCTTCGCCTTAATCGCAGATGGACTCGAGGTCGCCTGGGTGACGATTCCCATTATGTCCGGGAGCGGAGAGGTGTCGTCATTGTTGGCGATAGCGAACGAGAGCTTGAGGAAGATCTCTTGCAGCCTAAACGGAAGCATACTATTAGCAAGATAAGCGTGGCCTGGGGGATGTAGACGTACTTGGTTCCGAAAAGCACAGGGAACCCGGTCTTAGTGAGGAGTCGGCTCTGGAGCTGGTAGAACTTGCGGATGGCGTGCGTGGAGAGGATGCCTCCGGAGAACCAAAGCTGGGAGTCTTTAATGAGAGTGTCGACCTCGAACGACATGGTAGTGAGAGCTTCGACGGCGATCCGAAGGTACTCTGTCCAGCCGTTGTAGAGGTCGGTAAGCTCCGCGGAGTGGAAGATAGGAGTGGGACAGAGATATCCGATGAAGTATTTGCCGAGCAAGCTCATGACCTCAGGATTGGAGGTATGACCGACCTGTTAAGCGAATCAACAAGCAGGAATCCACGAGATGCATAGCTGCACATACCTCGTCGAACGTGACGGAGCAGTCGAGACCCGCAGAAGCGGCAACGATGAGAGTTCCACCCGGGTGGATGGGGAGGAAGTCCGTGACATCGTAAACACATCCGTGAACACCAAGCCACATGCGCGACCCCTTGCGATGACCAGTGTGCAGGGAGAGCTGACATGAAGGGTTGGGTATGCGCACCACGAAAGGACCCGATACAAAGGCTTACCTCCGAAATAGGGATCATGGGCTCATTGACCTTCATGACACGAGGAGTCATGAAAACATCCAACATGAAGCGCCGTTCCGCAAATGCCTGCGCCAAGAGTTCGTCGGCGCCGGTCTTGGTGACCGCGCGATATTTGTACAGCGCCTTGCGAATGCCCACGATGACCGTCTCGTAAAGCGAAAGACTTCCGCACACAAACATATAACCACCGAGACCGCCTAGTTTCGTAGAAATGATCTGAGTGGAGTGTAATGTGAGTGTCATGCTTGCCATCTGAAGGAGGCGACTAACCATATCTGCGACGGTTGCTCCTTCATCGACAATGGCGGCATCTATGTACCTTTCGTCCATCCTCTTATCTACCAGATCGCGACGAACAGGATCGTAGACGAGACCGTTCTTGTCGCGAGAGAATGCGACATGCATTTCCAGTCTGCCGCCGAGGACGTGTTCACGGAGCTGAGAGAATTTTGTTAACTTAACAAGCTGGGAAAGGATAAAGTACGCAAGAGACAAACGAACCTCATGCTTGTACAGGAACTTGGCTCGAGATTGCACACCGAGGAAGAGGACATTCCTCCCAATGACGCCAGGGCTACCTAGACGCGCCTGCCAGAACGAGCGGAAGGGCGCGATCCCACTGCCGCCCGCGAACATCACAACATGGGCGGCGGGGGACAAAGGAAGCTGGAAGTTGAGAGGGCGCGAAATACCGACCAACACCTGTATGCGGACTATGGGTGAGCCTCTGAGAATAAGGGATGAAAACAGGTGTTCAAACCTTCTGTGCCTCCTGTCTGTCTTCGTTGGGAAACGGGTTAAGAAACGACGAGCACACACCGCCGCGGATGGTAGGCCCATCCGGGCGATGCAAAAGCGGGAAAATCTCGTGCTGTGCGCGGGTGACGGTGAGGTCAATCGTCTCAGGCATGAGCTCAAAGGGGAATGAAGACACAGAGTATGTGCGAGGAACTTCGGGCACAACGAGCTCCGAGAGCCACGAGATGTCGTGCAGCGAGAACGCGGTGTTCCAGATGTTTTCGGTGAAGTCGCCGGCCGCGCCGATGAGGAGGTCGCCGAGCGAGCCATTGACGGGCCACGCCTCGGCTTCGAGAACACGCTGGATAAATGGCGACGCCTTCACACGGCGGTAGACCTGTGGTTAGGTTAGACAAAAGAAGTGCAGGCGGGTAGCAATTATCATTGCATACAGAAAGGACCATCTGCTTCGTCAACGGGGCGATCCTGCCCTTCTTGAGGATGTCTCGGACAGTCATGTGGGGCTCGGCTCCGGAATCTCCGTGCGAGCACTCGATTTCATGCCGAGCGTACCGCTTCCAGGCCGTACTGAGGGGAACATTGACATCGAGCAAGTTGATTAAGCCCAGAGTGTCGACAATTGCCTTAAAAAAGAAGCCACGGTGAATAGCTGAGCTCCAGATCCCCAAAACGACAACCAACAAACCTCGACATCCGACCAGGAGTTGTTCAGCATGACAGCGAGACGATCGCCCGGAATGAAGGTCAACCCGGAGTGCTTCGCGTCGAAAGTGATCTTGCCGGTGTTCCTCATGGGGTCGTCGTCGATGGCGGCGCGCGAGGTGATCTTGACCCAGAATCGGCATTCGTCATAACTACCGCGCATCTCGTGGGGTTCGCGCTCGAGAAGAGCTTTGGAGCGGTAGGGCTCCAGGCGTTCCTTCATTGAGTGGGCAAGAGTCTTGTGCACCTCACGCCAGGGACGGCCGCTGTCGTCTCCGGCACCCGCACCACCGCTAAGCGGAGATGAGAGGAGGTCGGCGCTCAATAGCAAAAAAAGACTGACTTGGTTTCGACACGACCTGTCTTTGCGACCACCTCCAAGAACCCATACACTTTGTAGCGGTGGGTGCCCCTGCACGCGGATGAGTATGGACGACGAAAGGAAATCCAGCGCAGGGACTCACATGAATCCACGCTCGCCCAAGTAGCTCTCGATGATGGCGTCCAAAACCCCGATGAGACGGGGATCTCCGCTCTGCTTGACGTATGTGGGAACAGGGTAGTGGTTCTCGATGGCAGCCAAAAACGCCCGGATGTTGAGAGGCATCCAAGCGCGCAGATGTATGGACTCGATACCAAGGAAGGAATCGAAGTTCGTGCGCTAGATTGGGGTTTAGAAGGATGACATGAACATATATAACGAGTGGACGAACGAGGAGGAACGCGTCAATGCATTGGAACACCGGTAAGAATAGGCCTGAAAGAGCAGGGAGACGCTTGGACAGAGGTGCAGAGAATTTTGCGTATCCTTGGCCCCAGAAGGTAGGATTGGCTGGTGGACGATGTATCAACAGCGGTTACCTTGTCAGATATTTTGCGGGAGGACGTACCGAAATTCTCTCCCGAGCGGGGGTTCACAGAAATCTTGTGGAAGACGTAACCTAGCTGGTCGATGACCTCCTTGAGTTTGATGAGCTCGACAAGAAGGCCGTCGTTGTCCTTGGCCATCACATGTTCCTGGCAACGAGCCATGAGGTCTGGACCCGGAGTAAACAGTCCATGGGTTTCCGCCTAGCAAAATTAGCGAACGAGCAGTGTGAAAGTAAATGCGGTCACACCATGCAGAGCAAGAACATCGCCTCGCCACGATCATTGAAGATGGGCCAGCGGAGGTCCATGTTCTCGATACGAGCAACGTATGGATACGATGAGGTAGGATCACGGATCTGATGCACAGGTCAGAGAGTACAAGAAGCCCAGACGAAGCGCCGTACCTTGTAGTTGTGCAGACCAACATCGCTCTGGGACAGGTAGGGTAAAGGACGACCCAGCCTCGTACAGACTAGACGGAATGGAATGACAATATTGCGAGGGATGCCCTTAGTTTCAGGCTAGATCAGACGAAAATTAGTTCCTGCTCAACCAAGCCAAGAAACATCGTAACACACCTCCTCATCGGGCTCTCCAGCAATATTATAGAAGTGCTCCTTCGACGCTCCCTTGGCAATTCCTTCATGACCGTCGTTCGCTTCCTCGTAACGCCAGATGGATGCCAAAATGCCAAGACACACAACAGCAGCCCACAAAGCGGCGTCGGGGATAGTCTCGGGTGACCCATCGACCAGAGGCTAAGTAGAAAAAAGGTACGTAAATCAAGGGACGAACTCCTGCAGCCGACGCATACCAGCTGCAAAATAGCCTCCCTGACCCGTCCACGGGCGATCAGACCGGGAAGTCTCGAACAGAGATCGCTCCAAACGCGGCCAGGAGTGCGCCCGAGCGCGGCAGGCGCTGCATTCGGGTCGGGCGGACAAAACCCGTGGTTGGTCGAAAGAAAGCCGTCGCGCCACCCGGTCAAGGGGCCAATTTTATCCGCGCGGTCCAAGACACGACGAGCGGGTGCACCGAGGGCAAAAGCCAAGACGTCGACTTCTGAGGGGTTGAGCGAGTCCGCGTTGCTCAGCATCGTGTTGGTCTTTTCGCGGCTTGGAGCTTCAGGGAGGAGGACCTCGCAGATAGTCTAGCAGGGCAGCATAAACAAACGTGCATCGGGGAGACTGTTAATGATGGACCTGTCTCTCCCTTTCGGCAATATGGTTGAGAGCGTCAGGACCCTTGGGCGCGCCGTAAAGGTTCTCGGAAGAGGATTGGGTGGCGCCGCCGAGCCACGCGCACCCGCGGGGACCGTAGCCAGACCAAGTTGTACCAGAGGAAGGACAGGCCATTGCACGGCAGTGGGAGGGGTGAATACGAACGAGGAATTAGGATCAAGTTCTTTAACAGCAAAGTGCGCTCGCGCAGATAAAACAGGAAGAAAGGGGTGAACAAGATGCAGTGTCAAAATGGGCGCAACCATGGAAAAGGCTCGGCGGAAAGAAGCTGATCGGCTCACCTTTATGCATCAAAAACGTTGTTTTCAAGCGAAATGTCGGACGAGGGTGTCTCGACCCTGTAAATCTCTGCCAAGAAGTGTTTAGATACTCAGAGGAGGACGAGACTGGAAAAGCTTCCGCGGAATATTTTCTCCTCTGCATTCTTCGAAGCATTTCCGCAACTATTCATTCCAATTTTGGGTCTGGTGGAAGGAAAATCTTCACGCGACATCGTGGCGGAGCTTGGCCACTTTGAGATCCCAACCGGATCAAGGTCTGAACCACAGTGAAGATTCACCATTCTTGGATTGTTCTTGGAGGTCCTTGGCAGCAACGGCACTGACGACATCCGAACGGCTTTTCGCGTCGTACGCCGCCGATCCTGCAGCACAGATGAGGGATCGCGCTGACTACGGCCGAGTCAAACCAGAAATGTGCGGAGGAGTAAGTAACTCCGAGTTTGAGGAGAAAAGCGAAAATGGCACGTGCCGGGTTGATGCGATCGTTTTGCAATTGGGTGTTGGCGCTCGCCACCACAATTGGGCCGTTCTAAGCTCTCTGCTGTTGATTTTCTTGTTGCTCGGCTTCGTTTCGCCAGTGTGGCTACAATACCCACTTCGCATGCCTTCAGAATCTGCTCGAAATTGCCACTCGACATGAAGTGGCTTTGAATCCGCATTGATCTTGTGCCGACATTGGAGGAGACGCAGCCATGGTATTCGCAAGATATTCAATGTTGAGCTCCAATAGTACTCGACTTCGCAAGACTAGTGGCCGGACATGATTGCCCTCATTCTCTGCAAAGACTTGCTCCGTTTTGTATCTGAGAGGGAACGCAGGGCAAGGGTTTCGGGGGAGAGATAGGGTGTTTGTAGTCGCCGAGGTCACTGTGCGTCCCGCTTTTCCTATCTTTTATCTTTTGCCTCGAGAACTCACAGAACCCCGAAGCAATATATCCTCCCGTTCAGCGTCTCATCCTCTCCGCGACGATAGCTTCGATAACTTCGGTCCCCGTCTCCACTTTGAATGCCGCGACATCGACATCCTGGACGGCTTCAGCGATGCTCCTGCGCGAGCGTGCGGCCTCGGACAGGGCAGTGACCAGTGAAGGAGGGAGGCGAACGAGCTCATTGTGCCGTGGTGGGTGCACTCCATCCTAATTTTTTTTTGCACACCGTTCTTTCTTGAGCACCGGCAAGATCAACAGAACATTCTGGAGTGCTGGCAAATGAGAAATTGCTTTTCCGGAACCATTCAGGCAATAGTACTTCTGAAAAATCTCAATCAATTGCGAGCTTCAGTAAATAGAAATATTCTTCCTTTTTTTGGTAGGTCGATTACCATAAAAGGCGATTTTAGAATGGCCACCGGTGCACCGGTGCGATTAACATACAGCGACTGGCCTTACGGTCGAAAATGGTCTGATGCCGAATCCTCAATACAAACTCATACATCTAAGAATCCGATGTACTGCTTATATTTGCAGCAGGCATACCAGTGAAGACGATCCAATAAGCAGCTCATAGTCCTCCGAACGTCCGTACAGGCCGCAACACGCCCTCCCGCTAGGGACCACTGCCTTTTAGCTTGACACGTCGCTCCACGTCCACACTTCACCCGTCGGGCTCCCAGCGTCCCCGCCGACGTATGACTTACAGCGACATTGCTACGAGAACGTGCGTAGCTTCGCCACACATCCACCGTCAGCCTTCGTGTCCGAAATGCATGGGTCTCGCGAGGTTCAAAGCGTGGGCCTGGTCCAACGAAACTTCAGCTCGCTTGAGGCGAGCTCCCAGAAGACTTCGGTGATAGACATCAGCAAAATGTTTTGCGTCTGGCAGGGTGCGGGGCGTGGCGCCACACCTGCCAGACCAACCACACTCCCACAAAACTGTCTGGGGCCATAATGACCTGCACTGGACCACTATTCGAAAGTGGCCCCACAACGTCGCCAGAACTGCTTAGTGTCGCCAGTAGTTAACGTTTCCCACACCAATTATATTGCTATCGCACGCAGAATGAAATAAATTGACCAATATTTATTACTACGAATACATACAAACCGCGTACAATAAAAAAAAAGACTGCCGACTGCCGGAGGACAAAACACCGCTATCGAAGCGGGCCCATCCGAAATAGGCACAAGCCGACTGAGGACGCATCAAGGACACGCGCCAAGGGGGCGTGCGTACCGGAAACAAGGCATTAAAGCGATGTCGAAATGGACGAGACACCTGTGGAAAGAAATACGATATCAATTGCGCTGCGAGAAGATATATAGATAGTTCACGTACTAGTAGTACCTTCAAACCGGGAAACGCGCTCTGCTTCTGCGAAGGAATACGGAATTGTCGAGTCCACAGCAGTGGCCATTTTACTTCGCGGACGTGGGTCTCCGGCACTCTGGATTGAAGTCGGCGCTGATGGAGCTTGAGGAGATCCCACACGCTCTCCTCCCTCCCTTATCTATACATATACCCATATACCCTCTTCCGCTCCCTCCCCGCCCACCGCCCACCGCGTTTTGGGGCATGGACATCTCGCACCCGACCGCAGCACCACTGTTCTGCGCCTTCCCGACCTTGATCGCCCTGCGCTGGCGTCCTCGGCCTACGCAGTTCACGGATGACGGCGAGCGCCCCGCCGCTCGCGGGCAGAGTATGAGGCGAGCGTGCGACGCGGGTACAATATGGGCGCCTGTAGGGTGGTGGAGGGTGGCGTGCCCGTTCCCCGCTCCATACGGAGTGCACATGGATACGTGGGTGCGATTGTCTTCGTAGGCCGTCTCCCAAACATCCTCTTGGTGCGTATCTGTAATTAATTGAGCGTGTTCAAATTGATTGGGATTTTCCGATGTTGTAGCCGGATCCTCAAACGAAATATCATACATGCCCGACTCTTGTGCATATTGTACACATTCCAAGATGGCTTCATTATCGGCCGCCTTCTTCAATGAAAACCGAGTTGAAATATCTTCGAGGTGCTCTAAAATCATGTCTTCCGTTACATCCTCTCCAGCAAAGTCATCAGAGAGTTCAGTTTTACGTTTACATCGGTTTCTAGAATTAGCAGCTCGTCTTACACGGTTGGATCTTTCAGCAAAATGATCATCACGACTATCGCGACATTCATGAAGAATTTGCATGTTCTCTAACTTGGGTATAACTGATTGTGAGCAGATTTTTACGAAACAATCGAAGGCCTCTTCCCACGAGCCGACTTTTTCTCTCAAGTCTGAAGCTTGGCGCCAAGGTTTGAAGAATATAAGCATCAAGCGGCAATATTTTGCTCTTAGCTCTCTTTTGTCACGTCGTGGAATGCCCGGTCCAATTGGAACAGGTACGAGAATATCATCAGGAGCACGGACTCTGAGAATGTGTGTTTTTTCTTGACCATGGCCTTTCAGAAGAGAAACACGGGGACGATTACGACTTTCAACTTCCATGATAGGTGTACTAATTTCCTTGTGGGTTTCTTCAGAATCTTCAGCACAGTCATCTAATATGTCGGTAGGATCAAAAGGGGTCTGCATCTTCGGGACACTTGTTTTCATCGTCGGAATCTTCCTGTTTCTTGTGTTTTCGTCTGTCTGAGGTCTTACTGACTTTATCGACTCGCGAAATAAAATCCCACACACATACATTATCCAATTCTTTGCCTCGTTTCTGGTAGTCGGCTAACTGATTTGCAAGAGGAACAAGGTTGCTCGTCCCGTCTACAGACACTCGGATTTCTTCATTTTCATTGGACAGATTTGCGTCAATTTCATTGTTTGGTTCGAGTAGGGTATTCAGGTATGGAGTCTCATCGCCCTCGTTCTCGCTTTCATTATCCGAAGCGTCAGAAAGTGTTTCATCATTGTCCAAAGTTGAATCCACGGTTTCCTTGGGTTGTTCAACTGATTCTGGTGTCGAAGCAGATTGTTTGGAGGGTAACACTCCGGACTCGGAATCTGCTGGTTAATGAAGACCTCAAAAGCTGGCCAATAGAAATTACGGTAAGAATGACTCGTGAAATGGTCTTCAAAGTCCATAAGGTAGGAGGCAACTTGTTGTTCCGATAGTTCCTGCTGAGAAATCATGGCGTAGGCACATTTTTGAAGCATTCTCTTGGCTCGAACTGTCAGCTCATCCTCAAATGGGAAATTCACCAAGCTTTTTGACTGCAAGTTCGAGCATTGAGAACGCGGCGTGAGTTTTAAGTTGAGACTTTGTGATATAGTCAGTAATATAATACAGTATTCCTTTCGCAGATGCACCGGAACCAATGAATTTAATGTCCATGTTACAACGTATTGCTTCAATGATAGTCAAATTAAAATTATTCACCAGGCCGTTCAAGCATCTTAAATTAATCTCTCCTGATTCAGGATCAAAGGAGCTCTCAGCACGAAAATTATCTTCGTGAAGATCGAATCGGCAAGTTTTGGGCTCCGGCAGTCCTCGCCAATATTTGAAACATGTTTTTGAATGTGTATGACTCTGGCACTCGGCAACAAGGTTGTGCTGATCTTGCCGTCGTTCAGGTGATATTAAATTGGTCTGTCTTTCTAGTTCGTCATCGTTTTTATCGACACAGCGGATTTCGGGGATATGGATTCCACGCACAGAGCAGGGGTGATTTTCATTGGATGGAACATTTACACTTGAGTCACCTACTGGAATTTCATTGGAAATTGTATCATCTAAGAATGAGAGGAGTCGTTTACAAAATTCAACATCAGATTTATCTGAACCGAGAGCACGTTTTTTAATTTCATTTGGGTTCAATCCCCCTTCGACCCAAATTAACATATGGCAGTGCAGAGTTCCACGTCCTTGAGCTTCGACGCAGCCATAGTATGCTTTGACCACGCCAAGAATTCCACCTTCAAGATTTCTCTGATCGGGGTCGTATCCAAGAAGTGCGGAAATAAAAGTCTTCATGTATATATTGAAAAATTTGGCAGCGACAGCTGGTTTTTTTGCTATAAGTACGGATTGATTCCAGTAATTTGGCACATCGGTAGGCAGTAAATCATCCACATCGATCTCTGAACTGGCCAAAAATTTAACTACAGGATTATACACGTCTGCCGGATTGATAGTTACATAGAAGCTGGGCAAACCTTTCTCAATCATTAATCCGCGAATCTCGTTACGCATTGCAACTCGGGCAGCAGAAGATCCTGGAATATTTGATGCGACGGCGTTCACCTGTTTAAGGAGATTCAGAACTTTACGCTCTTCTTCATTCTCTGGTTTTGGCGAACAACCATTTTTGACACGTTTAGATACCCGTTGAACAACTTCAGGAGAGACGGAAGCAAATTGAGCAGCAACCGAGGAAAAGTTTACTTTTTTGACTTTCAAAGAAGTGTGCAAAAGCATTTCGCGGCGTTGAAGAATATTAAATGCGGTGAAAAGAAAAGATGGATGTTCTTGAAACCTTGGGTCAGCCAAGTTGAATAGATGTTTAACATAGCGCTTCAGCGATAGAGCAACAGGTCGCTTGGAGTCATCCAGACCACCAATGCCATAGGGAAAGAGTGTAGGATAAATCAGTGAAAACAGCAGGCTGTCTTTCCGAAATTCGTCTTCCATCTCTTTGTCATGTGGAATTTGAATATATCCACCTCCTTTCTTCTTAACATGCATTAGTGCAGCAGCTCTGAGTTCATTGGAAGAAGCATGGCAGTTCACATCCGCAATGACAACATTTTGGAATGGGATGTCGGCTGGTCGAGATTGACTTATTGATTCTTTGGGAGTCGGAGTTGAGTCATATCGTGCGGTAGAAGCTTCGTTTGCGGCACTTGGTTGAATATGTTCAATTGAGAAAGGCAGAACAGGATTAGTCTCGAGTTACTGAAGACACTCTTCATTTAACGTTACATCTTTGTAAAGAGGATTGTGAATCTTGAGCCATTGCAAAGCCTTTCGTACGCGGTGTGCATTAACTGCTAGTGGTTTTGCACGTTCACATAGCCATTCTGGGGTGGGCGGCGAAGATCCAACGAAGAGCACACAAACTGGGGATCTAATTTCTTCAATCGGTGGCGGAAGGATGGTGGCGACTTGGGATGGTTGTTGGGGATAAATTATTATATGGCTGTGAATTCCGTGCTGTGTGTTGGCAAGAACAAGATCTTTGATTTTCTTCTTTCAATTGAATAATCCAGCATTTAGAGCGACATCTTGCGATCATAGCCTCTTCGATGACGGTTAAATTTTTCCATTCTTCGGGAACAGGACCAAGAAAGGTTTTGTTCGCTAATGACAACGGCGGAAGTTTACCTTTTTTCAGCAACGACTGGCATTCGGTACAAAGAGATAGAACAGGCTGACCGCCGTCAGGGAAAGAGACACCATCACAATCTATAAGAAGGTCACGCAACGGCCGTCATCGAATGGAGGAATACAATCTGGGTGGAGATACTTATACTGATCCAAAAGAAAAGCCTCGTTTGTGTTTAAATCGGGCCGCTTTAGAATATTGAAGTCGAATTCTGATAGCGATAAAGAGCAGTGTGATCGCATGGAAACAGCTTCAGCGCATGATGCACATGTGAAGGTAGCGAGAGCCTCAGAAGAGGTCTGTTCTCGAAGGAGGTTGATGATTTTATCTTTCAATTTTTGTGAAATGACTTGTGGCCAAGAGAAACGGAGATTACGAAGTTCCTCCTCAAAACGAGCCTGGTCCGCATCTTTCTCTTGCTTAGATCGTTCAATGCGCTTTCCTCTTCGAAGATTGGTGATATATAACTTGAGTTTTTTGCGGAGCTCTCGAAGTGAATCAGAGATTATGTATGGTACGTTGACAGTTGAGAGAAGACGACGTAAGGGAACCAGCGTGAGTTTACTTCCGTAGAGCGCATTCAAAACGTGAACTTGGAGGTCGGGTTCAATTCCACTGACTTGCCATTCGTGGTAAACATCAGAGCAATTTGGCACCGATGGGTCTCTACGATGGTCGGCCGGTACATTTGAGCCAGAAAATCGAGCGCAGTGTCCTGATATGATATGTTCTGTTATCTTCGTGCGGATATTCTCAACCGTGGCTTTGGCAGGTATATCAATACGATGTAGAGCAGCGATAGAAAGTAGAACAGGTCGGCGATGACTTTCAAGGGAATTGAAAAAAATCAGCCACAGACGCAGAAGAATGATCATCTGTTTCCGACGATGTTATTGTACTGTAAAGCTGACGCATTAAGGCTCGAATTTTGAAACGGAGATTACGAGGATTTGGAATATTCATATTCAGAGCTGCAGCGATGTGTGTCAGATGTTCTGTTGAAATTTCTTTACTGGTAGCATTGAGAATAATGTCAAGAACGGCCTGAAAGATGTTTACAGCCGATAAAAAATCTGAGGATATACAACGGCATGCTGTGCGTTGCGGTCGGGGATTTGGGGATGCATCAACAGCATAATCGGCGCAACTGCCCGAGATGATGTGATGGAGTAGAGTACGTCGGCATTCAATCAAACACATATTATCATGAGGGATAGCGTGTAAATCAAGGGCATGTTTTAGTGCTTGTAGATCGGCATAGAAGATAGATATACGAGTATGCGTGGAGTGATGTCCAAGAAATATATCGCGAAGGATGTTCATTGAAGTAGGAAGAGGATCGGAGGGTAGCGTAGTTTTAGAAGACGAGGCTCCAGAGCATTGTGGTGTTTCATCTGCGGAGAGAGATGAGAACAGATGATAGACAATCAAGAGGAAGGCAAGAGTACCTTGTGTTCGAGGGTATGGACCGAAGGCATCGTCAGGATCTACATCCATTGAGGGAAAGCCGAATGTTTGAGGTCGGGGGCTTGGACGAGCTGGAAAAGCCATAAGGATAAATTTCGATAAAGCAAAAGCAAAAATATACGTCGCGGATGGATGTCCAGAGGGCCTGATGTAAGATAGAAGGAGCCTCGTGGCAGTGAGTCTCGACAGATTTGAAGCCAGTCACGACCAAGCACGAGGTCAAAAGGAAGACTGGAGGTAACAGACAGTTGTACTTGGAGGCAACAAACAGTGTCGACAGCCCCGTCATGATATGGAAGCGAGAGAGGCCCAGAAACGAGAGAGCCGACAGTGCGGAGTCCAGATGTTAGCACCCAGTCCAGAGACAACAGAGATTTCTCGGAATTGCGGTCAAAAGTTGTAGAAAGGGAGATATACTGTAGTATTACATTCAATTCGTATAGTCACGCGTCACACCCCCAAAAACCTACGAAAAAATTCGTAAGTCACAGCATCACAAGGGTCCTATACGAAAGGGTCCGGCGGATTCAAAAATCGGTGAAAAAAGGCGGGAGCGGCCCTGCGGGGCACGATTCTGTTGTGTAGCGCTACAAATAGTACAAAAATGCTTCCGCTGACATCAACCTCGGGGCATGTTGGTGCATCTTCCATCCGATGTCAAGTACGCAGCGGCGTCTGTCCTGGCAGCACTAGGGCGATGGTAGGGAATTTTGTGTGCAAGTAGCTCTTGTACCGAAGCATGCGAGCTTGGCAAAAGCTTTTCCAATAGATTTTGTGGAATTTTCAGTACTTCTGCTCTCCCTTTGAGCTCCATAAAGGCCGGCGGAGGCGTGGGCGGGCTGGGCGCATGAAAGAGCGGGCTTACGAATTTTTTTCGTAAGTCACATTTGTCACAGGGCCTCGTACGAAAGGTTCAATTCGTAAGATGATGTCACACCCCAAAGGGGCTTACGAATTGAACGTAATTAACCGTTCTTTAACGAAACCAAGAGGCGAGCGATCTCTGGATCGTGGAAGTTGATCTGTGCACGTGAGTTTGACGTGCAGCGCCACCGCCGTACATCGGAACACTGCTCGGAGCTCGGGGAGTGGGGGTTGGTTTTCTGCATCAAGCAGAGTGGGTGGCGTGTTCGTGGGTATGCGGAAGGTGGAAGTCGACGTGTTTTCCCAAGATTTTGACGTGTTCTGCCAAGAAGGCCCAGCGGCAACAGCGGGCACATTTGTCCAAGATAGGTTTGTATTATTTAACAATGGGGTATGTGCAGTATGTAGAGGGATCAACTCTCCATCGGCTCTGTTGCAGGTTGGCGAAGACGCGCCGGTCGGGTGGGTTAAGCGGGACGCGACACGCGCGTAGATGGTTAGTGGCGAGTGTGTGGCGAGTTGATGGCCGCGCGGACGCCGCTGACTCAGACTTGCCTTATTTGGGGGGTGGGTCCCCCGTGGGAATATATCCGCGATAAGGAGATCGCACGCCTCTTGAACGAAATGGCTCCTCGGCGGTGCAATTCCCCCATTTATGGTTGCTGCTTTCGTCTTCCTCTCGCAATCCTCTCTTTCCAACCCCTTTCATAACATCTGATTCTGTGGTGTTTTTGCGCAGCGCCGGTCTCGTGTTTAACCACATCCCCCATTTGGCTCGAGTGTTTGTTAATTCCCCAATTGCGCTCCCACGAATTCTGCCTACCTCCAGTCAACTGACCCACCATTCGCAGCTTTTGGTTCAATTGCTGTCCAAAAAAATCGTCCGGCTGACCGTTCTTTGTGCTGTGATTCACAACCAGCCGCAGTTGGTCCTCGCTGCGCCGCAGACATTTCCATTGCTTGCGGCCACCCACATCCCCGAAGTTTCTCCGTAGATAAATGAGTCGTGCCACTGCTAGCCCACACCAACGCCTCGCCCACGTTTGCCGTCCTCAATCTCCTGCACTATCATAGAACACTTCGAAAAGCCCCTGATGCCCTGCTCAAAATCTGGTGCTACTGCGGTCAATCTCTGTCTCTTTCTTTGCCCCTGCTGGTGGTTCTGGCCGGTCATATGCAGCTAACAAAGGGCTCACTCAACTTTTCTGCCATCCCTGATTTTGTTTTATGCTCCATCGTTATGGCTATTTTCCGGAAGATTCTGCAAACTATATCTTTCCTCAGCCATCGCGGTTGATGAACAAGTGAATAGTGCCTGCTGTGCCAACCAATCACTCTGCTGGATATCGTGCTTTGCGGCCCCATTCAACTCACAACGCTTCCTAGACGTTCGGTACCGTGCCATGACAACTTCGCCAGCACTGCGAACCGAAAGTCTAACGACATAACAAGCTGGAACGCTCGCTGCAACTAGTGCTTCATCCATGTATGTTACAGTGTCTCATTTCTTTTCCTGATTTCCATCTCTCGATATCTTCCCTATATTTTGTTTCCACGTACACACCTTTCTACTTATACGTATTCTACTAATTTTAATCCCCCACCTTTGCTTGACTTAGTCTCTCTCACTCTCTTGCTCTCTCGCTCGTCGTCTGAAGATATATGCTTCGATCATGCTGTTCAATGGGTGTTTTCTGAGCCGTTGCGCTCAAACGACGCTGGAGTTACATTCCCTTGGAATATTTCACTCATCCTTGCCGGCCATCCATTACTGTAGCAATCTGTATGACTGAAACGTAACGCGTAACAGGGGCACCGTTTCTTTTTTTTTTTTTTTTTTTTTTTTTTTTGGTGGTACGTTGGCCAGTAGCAACTAACGATCGGTTAGCCCAACTGGTTAGTAAAGGTTTGAAATTTTTAGTTTCGAGGGAGTGGCTGCCACCACCCAGAGAGATGCTTTACGCACGCCCTAGGGCAGTGTGGGACTACGGCGCTACCCGATGCCATGGCTGTTTCGTCGCCGGGTCGGGGTTTTGGGGAATGCGCGGCTACCCACTAAAACTCTGGGCTCCCGTAACCAATCGGCCGGTAAGCTTTGTTCGTTGTCCAAGGTGTCGGACCAGGTTGCAAGGACCAGCTGAGGCCCCAGCGCAGGTTTATTTCCTTTTGCGGGCCTGTTGGCCAACGTTTTATCTACCTGTAGTCGTAGATTAATTGCATATTTCCATTTATTAGTGACTTCGTCCTCCGTTGCCGGTTCTCCATCTCGGGATATAACCCGATCATTTCTTAATCTCCAGATCAGATACGCGGATTCGGACATCAGTATCCGGTATAAGCCGTTGTGTACCGTGCTTCAGCTTGCCTTTCTCGTCCCGGAACTCTGCAAGGCCACAACCCAATATGGTTCCTAGCGACACTGCCGGCCACCGGTCTTCTTTCTCGAGCCACAAAGTTTCAGCTGCTTTCCATATAATCTCTCGCTCGGGACTCTTGCACCCGACTAGAATGTGCGTGAGATCTTCTGTCTCATCGCATTCCTTGCAGATAGCGCGATCCTCACACTCGGGGATATGGACCCAGTAGTTTCCAATCCTATGTGCATTGTGGAGTCCCTTCCAGAGGAACTGTGCCGTTCGGGGAAGGAGGTCTTTCACATGTACGGCTCTCCAAATGTCGGTGTCCGACACGTACCGGCCAAAATTATCCTCAGCCGCCTTCCGCACCAGTTCAAGTGCTTTCACTGTTGATGGCCTCGGGGTCATTTTCTTGGTTTTTTCTTCTCTTATGCTCTGGTAGAAGACTCGCTGTCGATTTCCTTGCAGGCTCAGTCCGGGTAGCGCCGTGCCTTCTGGGAGCGTGAATTCCCACTCTCTGTTTTCAGGGGTTCTCGCAGCACTTTTTGCCAATACAGTGGCTTGTCGGCATAGCAGCCTCTCAGGTGAGCCTGGAGCTGCCAGTTTGAAAGTGGTCGGTGCTTTCCTAGCTTTTAGCTCGGCGGCTAGGCACCGTAGCACGTCGCGATGCGGGACTCCGACCCAACCCTCGTGTTCCCATTTAGGGAGTTTTTTGTTCATTGCTTCGCGGACATACTCCTGTGTACTGAATATGGTAAGCACCGAGTTCGTATCTACAGTTCTGGCTGCTTCTAGCGTTGCAAAGAGCTCTGCAACATATTGAGACTGTTCCCCGCCAGTGGGTACGCACCGGCCTTTGTTCCTGCTATCTCCCGTGCTAAAGAATAGGCCGGCAGCTGCGTTTGGTCTTTTACGAGGGGGGGCATGTATCGCCCCAGCGATATACACAGTTGCAGTTGCGGGGGTGGGCACCGCTGCTGCCCGTCTCCTCGCAAGTGGGACCGGTCGTTCTACCGGCTCATTTGGTCGACTCGTCATGGCACGTAGACCCTGGGTGAGTTCCATAATACCTTCGGGGGGTGTGAAGAGTTCGCTGTTGGCCTCCTCGTCGGATGGCATGGTTGCAGAATCCGGGGCTTCATGGTCCCCAGGTTTTGGAATCCATTTGGGGAGAATCTGTCCTAGCCTGGAGGCCGCTGCGATTGCACACGCATGGGGGTTCTCACATCCCCGGGTCGTCCTGTCCTCCTCGCATGCGTCACATACACATGATGCCCCTTTATAGTGTAGTGGGTCCTCCAGTCGTTGGGCCAAGTCCACGCCATCACCAATTGTCAGAGCGGCGTGTTTCCTTCTCAGACACTTTGCCTTCTGGCCATTATTCATTTGTCTTTTCTGGGGGTTCTCCCCGGGGTGATGCCATAGCGGCATATCTCTTTGCAGCTTGGTTGAGGGGTGGACCATCTCGAAACTGAGTCCGTATTTGTTTAGGCACTTCACCATGGCCTTGTGTGGCGCTGGCGGATCCCGTTGGTTGACTTTTATATTTTGTACCATCAGGTTTGTTTTCGCCTCGTCAGCCACTGCCGGCGATTTAACGATGTGTTTGGACAGTCTATGTAGTGCCAAGGATGCCCAGTGGGGGCGTTTCTCAGTGTCCGTTTCAGCTAGGGACGCCGCCTTGAGTAGCAGGAGGGCTTCATTTCTAGCTTCTAGGTCAAATAGCCCTATGCCTCCCTGGTCACGAGGAGCCCTGAGTACGTCGCGTGCAATCATGGATGACTTGGAGTCATTTATGAAATCTTTTTGTGCTTTTAGGATATGTTTTGTTACTGCAGGCGGCATCCCATTCACCTGGGCTAGGTACTGCGAGCGAGACCCCGCTACCATTTGATCAATGTTTTTCTTCATTTTGAGTGTCGGGTTTAGTCTTGCCCACCTCTCGTAGTCTGAGTCAATTTTTTCTAGCACCGGGGTCCAAACCCCAAAGCATCCACCCCGTTCCCGACAAAACCCCCTAGTATGCGGACCGCTTCTCCTTCTCCAGCAATGTGAATGTCAGGCGGTATTTGGCTGTCGTTTGGGTGGAGCTTTCTAGATTGAATAAGCCGTGTTCGGAATTCGGGGGTGCCGAAGGGTATGATCTCTGTCTTGGTGACGTTGAAACGGGCGCCGGATGCGAGGCACCATTTGTCTAACACTTCTTTTAGGTCTTCAAAGTTATCGTGTTCGCTCAGATACGCGGTAGTATCGTCTGCGAACAGCTGGACCACTGCTTTTTCAGCTACACCAGGTATAGAGTACCCCCGGAGGCCTGAACCCCTCAGCATCGAGGCTAACGGCTCAATCGCTAGGTTGAAGAGCAGACATGACAATGGGTCCCCTTGGCGGACACCTCTTGTCACCCGGAATGACGAGCTGACTTCGCCGTTTATAATAACATGTGTGTTGGCGAATTTGTACAGGGACTGTACGGTATTGATAAAAAGCTCTGGGATACCGTGTGTTCGGAGGGTGTTCCATAGATATGGGTGGAGGGTCTTGTCGTACGCTTTTTCTTGGTCAAGAGCAACAATGACTCCGTTTTGTAGGTCCTCCTCAGTGTATTCAACAACTTCCATAGCGAGGTAGATGGCGTCGCTGATTGGGGGCACCGTTTCGTTTCAGTTTCTTCGGGGTGTAACGGGTAACGGCGGCACCGTTTCACCATCAAAACCGTTACTTCCAATATAGTTTTTAAAAAAAAAATTCAAGATCAAAAAAATTACATTCTATCTATGCGGCTGTATTTAAGTGCACACATACGATGCTGGAGCTGTATTCAGATGTCGCGTAGGTAGATGAAAATTTGGCCGATATCGATCGGCTTGTTTCACTATTTTGGGTATGTAACGCGTAACGGTCCAGCTGTTTCTCGTTTCACCGCAGTCGTTTCAGTCACGGTCCAAAAAACCGTTTCAGTCATACAGATTGCTACAGTACGTTCGTTCAAGCAGATAGCAATTACAGTTGAATTACGAATTGTATACTGGCACCCCTTTTCTCGGACCTCATCGTCTGTATCTACTTCATGAGTTTCACTCCATGATCGTCTTTGATCATTCAGATCTGCCGGAGCGAAGCGGCGGCACATCTTGTACACAGTAGAGTTTGGCCTTGATTGTTTCGGCTGTGCGGCATGGCGAGTCATAAATGGCCCCAAGTCGATTACATGAAAAGTGCTGACGAAAACTGGGCGCTATATGTAAGACCCGTACCTAAAGGTAGCGGGAACCTTACAGTAGCGGGAATCAATCTGTCGTCTCCATGGCGACGGCAGATGTCTTTATTTACTGAGCGGCCTTGTGTGTCAATGCCCGCAAGCCGCCCAACATGAAGCTCGTGATACTGTCTCTCTTCGCGCTGGCGACCGATGCCGTCCGCGGTCTCGAAGCGCAATGCCCGGGCTCGGACGATCTCACCGACCAAACCTCCATGGGCACCTACACAGGGCTCATTGATCCCAAGTTTCCGAGAACTCGCCAATTCCGCGCCATCCCTTTCGCGGAGCCGCCGGTGCTGTCGCGCCGCTGGCTGCCGCCGCAGAAGCTCTCGTCGCCGGCGAGCGAGCATCACTATGCGACGCGGTTCCCGCCGTTGTGCCCGCAATTCGTGACGGCGGTGACCTCGCTCTGGAACCAGAACCTGACGAAGGGCAACCTAATCTACAACGGTAACCAGAATGACTCATCGGGGCTGGTGGGCGAGGCCACGTCCAAGGATTGCTTGTACCTAGCCGTGTGGACGCCGACGGCCGCACTGCCGCCGCCCGACGCTGGGCTACCCGTCCTCTTCTTCATGACAGGAGGCGGCTTCGGGATCGGCGGCGTCAATATCCCGTGGCAGCTGCCGCCGTCGTGGGTCGAGCGGTCGCAGTCGCACATCGTCGTCACCATCAACTACCGCCTCAACATTTTCGGCTTCCCCAACGCGCGCGGGCTGGCGGACGGCCACCAGAACCTCGGCATCCTCGACCAGCGCGCCGCACTCGAATGGGTCCACGACAACATTGCGGCCTTCGGCGGTGACCCGGGCCGCATCACGATGTGGGGGCAGTCGGCTGGGTCCATCGCTGCAGATATCCATGCCTATGCTTTCCACCAGGATCCTATTGCCCAAGCCTACTTCATGCAATCGGGGACGGTTCTCGGTGGCTCGGCGCCCAAGGATCCGACATATTCCAATTTCAGCTTCGTAGCGCGCCACGTTGGGTGTGAGGCCCCCTGCGGCGATGATGACGACGACAGCACGGCGGAGCTGGACTGCATGCGCCAGGTGCCGTTCGCGCAGATCGAGAACTTCATCGGACAGTATGGCGATCGGGGCGCGACGCCCCGCACTATCTTTCATCGTGATTCCCGACGATCGCATTGTGTTCACAGACTACAAGGCGCGGTCCGAGGCAGGCCAAATCGCGCGCGCACCGGCCATCATCTCAATGACCGCCAACGAGAGGTCATCACTGGTTCCGTATCCGGTATAAAACCTAACCGCGGGCCCGTACCAGCTGGCGGTCACCGCCGATGACATTGGATGGGTGTGTGACCTCCTGAACTCGACCGTATATCGGAACCGGATAGGGGTGCCCGTCTTCCGCTTCCAGTATGCAGGCACGTTTCCCAATTTGAACCATTACAAGTGGCTCAGCGCGTACCATGCCAGCGACCTGCCGATAATCTTTGGGACGTATGGGCTTCTGGATGACATAGCAAACACCACTACATTCGAAGTCGAGGTCAGTCAGTCCATGCAGGACCATATTCTCGCCTTCGCCAAGGATCCGTATCATGGCCCGCAGAAGACGATGGGCTGGGAACCACTAGTCGCCAGTGATCCGCATGGTGGAGATCTCATCCGCTTCGGCGCCAACGGGAAAGTATCGCAGCACGTCGATGGTATCGAGATAGATGGCGTATGTTCGGGAGTACGAGACTACAATCCATTCCCGTGAGAGTAGGGGTTTAATTATAAGGTCGACATCCAATTCTAAAGAGCATTGGTTATCAATATACAGATCTAACCCGATGGCGCCGTTCCTCCAACTGCAGACCCAAACACTGTATCCCTAGGGATGGCATCGCTGCAGCTAGCCGCCCCGTTTCAAGGGGTACCCGTGATTGAAATGTCAGACATCGACTCCCCGTGGGAGTGCAGGTTTGATGCATCACAGAATTACTATATATGGCTTGACACGCACCTTATATAGTAGTGTTCCCATCATTATTACGTAGGGTGGGTGTCTCCTCCTCTGATTTTTTTTTTCAAAAGTTGCTCAGAAAGGCCCAATTCATTCAGAAAAAATTCTTGATCTGGGGGTTTCCATTTGGGGAAATTTTTCGCTCTCACGGGAGTGGGTGTCTGACATTTCAATCACGGGTACCCCTTGCCCCGTTTGGCTAGCCGACGTGCCGTCAGCGCCTGCCACCGAAGTGACCCCTAGCCGCTCCTGCCTGGCCGATCCGGCAAAGGAGTCCATCCATTTCAAAGCAGTCCACCGATTTTCAAGCAGTCCACCCCTTCTTTCTGAGGTTCAGCACTGGGCTCGCGGGCTTTAATTGAAGCCGCAGGCTAGCCGACACTAGCCGAGGGATACCTAGCCACGTTTCTGAAACGTGGTGGACCTCGTCCAGACGCCAAGCCATGAGCTAGTTGAGAGCCAGCCGAGACATAGCCTCAACTGCCAACAGCTAGCCGTTTCTTGGCGAACCCTCTGCAAAGCCAAAATTAAAAATGAAATTGAAATGGAGCTTCAGTACCTGCCTCCTACAGAATTTTGGAGACACGAGAAGCTTCTCCACGGTACCCTGATAAAGACTCGGCTCCTACTACCCCGCGAGCGACTACCCAGGTTGATTTCGTGCTAGCATTCTATGAGCCTATTAAGTCTAGATTTCACTTCTGTTTATACTACGGGCTCGCAATGCTGGTGAATCCACAGATAAACCAGTTAGCGTGTTTCCCCCACTTCTTGGCTAGAAAACCGTGAAAGCAAAAGGTAGTGGGCGGGCATGGTATCGGACAGCCGGTTGGGAGATAAAAGAAAATACGCAGTAAACGTAAGCGGGGGAAGGAAAATTTACCTTTCTAGGGAGCTAGATCACTGACTTGACCATCGAGAAAGTGGCGACTCAAGCGGCGGTGACGATCGTCGACGTGAGGGATGGCAAAGGCGGTGACCCACCCGCCAAATGAGGCTCGGCATGCACGCGGCGGAGTTTGAAATGAGGCGACGAACGAGATCGAGTCACCAAGATCGGAATGAGAAACTTGAACAGATCAAGTTCGAGTAAAAGACGGGAAAGAGCAAGATGTTGAAATACTGCACGCAAGTGTAGCAGTGAAATCAAATACAAGAGCGAGACAAAGTCAAGCTCCCATATATCCAATATCGACCGCCAACAACTCAACTGCTTTGTCACAAGTCTTTTGGGTACCGTGACAAGAGTTCAAGCCGGCGATCAAAAGGCTGGCTCGGCTCGGCTACATCGGCTAGCGCCTTCTAGCCCGGAAATTTGTTTGAATCTGCTTTGATTTTAGCGCGATTTGAACCTAATTCAATACTTTCTGTTTCGAAGTAAATTTCCGGCGGACCCATATTCCCGTCTGATGGTGAAAGTGGTGGCGCCGAACCACAGGGGTCGCCATTTTCAGAAGCTGTGCAATAAATTCAACCTTCTTTTCGTCCCAAGCCCTGCCCCAGTGTACCCTCAATTTAGTTATTTGCCCCACTTTCTATGTGACCTGGCCCAGCTATATAATTACACCGCTGCAATTATTCAAACGCTGACAACCTCTGTATTCGTTCCTTGGTCGTCCGGATTGTGTTGCTCGCCGAAAGTTGGCCACTCTCGTAAGAGATCAAAGGCAATTATTTGAGAGAAGGACAGTCGCATTTCTCTCCATTCTTAAATTAGGCCTAGACGAAAGTTGTGAAAAATTCCAAGCAGAATATTCGGCCTCGATCTTTCCCCCGCTTCCTAACCACGCCATTTCGTGTCGTGCACCAGCGAGGAATAATGGCGATCGATACTTGCATTTCGGATTTTGTAGGTCGGAGGCGTATATGTTCTCTGCCGAGGCCCGGGGGCATATCTTGTCATGATCTCGACGGGCTGTCGATGGACAGGGGAGTTTTCCAGAGGTTTAAACCCAGCCGCTTCAAAGGAGAAGACGACAACAGTGTACTGCAAATAACGATAATCAGACTCGAGGGCCTAATCAAAAACGATGTCATGCATGCAGACCTCGATACGGAACCCGACAACGGATGAAGAAGGGTGGAGATTCGCCCTTAAATGAATTTCACCAATGAGACGTCGGCGATAGGATGAATCTTCATCGGCGCCTTCTGTAGGGAGCCAAAAGACCGCTTGACTGCATGGTTCAACCGTATTGCTACCGGTCTCTCTCTTACGGAACGCACGCTCCAGGTAAACCAGAGAGGCTGCAGGCGAGGACAGTAGATCCAAGGCTTCAAGATCTGGTGTCTCGATTGTCATCGCGCACGGAATAGATGCAGATCGCGTGTAAGCAAGCTATTAAATCTTAGATAAGAAAGAACCAGAAGGTTGTGTTATTGATTTGACCAACCGGCTTCGCGACTGAAAACTGTTGATTCTGTCTGCTGAGTTGGGGCCGAGACATGGCAGATTCGCAAGACGCACCGTAAACTTTACGTCGATCGTTCGTGATGAAAAGATCGTACCCTTGACGGATAATGACTGACTATGCCACCCTTCCGGGTCAGCCTCTGGGCCGAGCAGAGGGGAATTCTCCTGGTATGCAAGCTAGCATACGCAGGATCAAAGGCGTTAAGACTGAAACAAGTCAGATAGTGGTAAAAATCGGCACCTGTCTCAATGCCGAAGGAGGACCAGGTTGCTGCATCGAAAAATATCCAAACGTAGACGTAACTCTATTTGAAATCAACTTTGGTGAGAGATTTCCAGGCATGGCAAAAGCGCTTGCTTACTTGTCGTCTGATCGTAGTCTCCCACGAACTATCCGCAGTTCTGCTGTATATCGTACGTTGAACGTGCCAGGATCCGAAAATGAATGGGGAAGGCGGAACGTTTCGCCATCTTTGCTGAAGGTGGCAGGCATAGGCACAGAGAAAGGCCAATGATAATCGCCTTTAAGCTTTATGGTAGATTTGCCCGCAATTTCAGGAGCATCTGGAGCTTGCCGGTCTCCCTCAACCGCAGACCACAGCGTATGTTTTGATTCGAGGAAGGTAACGGGTGCAGCGACAGGTCCAGACTTCACAATTTCTCCGCGGACCTATACAAAAACCATTGAGCATCATGAAACTTTTTCAGCTGGCCACAGACAGATCCCAGCCACTCACTAAGATGCAGACCGCCTGGATCGCTTCAGGACTTCGCAGGGCCAACTTCACGGAGCCGGCCACGTTCGAACCTTGAATGATTGTTGGGCTTGCTTTGCTCAGCCTCGGATCCCCCTGAACTGTAAGAATCGCCCACGGAGCGCCGTTCAGGTACTTTCCACCAATTTCGTATGTGAATTCCTTGGGTATGCTCGCCAGCAGCGCGGGCGGAGGAGTGGGCCTTCGAGTGTATGCCGGTGATTCGCCCTCATCGCCTGGGCTAAGGAGAGTCTCATTTCCAGAGCCGTCGTACGAGGGGAGCTCCATCTGTGTTACGACGATGGATAGGTAAGAGCGACTTATATCCCTTGTCACGCGAACGGTCAATGCAGGGCAGATGATGCACTGTCATACACCCTGTCAGGTCCTATACATTGACCGTTCTTCAACGACTTTCCTCGCTTGGCTGTGCTGCTCCCCATGGATCCCTTCTCCTTTTATGTTGCCCTCTGCTCTTGCTCTTGCAGTAACCCCTTATATCCTCGGCTTTCTTGCTGTTCGGCACGGCCTTTTCATTTACGAGCGACCACGCTACCTACGCGCAGCCTTTCTTGACAGGACGTATGATGGTTCCTTTGTACAATAATAAAATCGAGGGCGCACGAGCACGAGGTGTTTAGTACATCTCAAATGAGCGCGCGAGGTCCATATATTGACTTTGACCTAGTTGCAGTGTACGAAATAATACTACGAAGCCGTGTGACTGTCCACAGGCCTAGGTATAAAATAATATGAAATTGGGTAAACATGTAAAAAAAACGAGTATGAGGGCTCATTTGTAAAAATTATTATTTGGTCCACCTCCACTCAAGGCTCCCTACATGCTCATGCGCCTCCTCGTATCGTATGCGGTACGTACAGTGAAGATCCCTATTCGTGGGGACGCTGACTCTCGTCACCGGCCATGGTAGACCTGGACTTGAATTAAGTAAGCGAGAAGTTGGAAATCGAGCACCAAGATAGAAGAGCGATGGCCCGCTCGTCTTGTGCACTGCAGAAGGACTTACAGTCGAACACCTCAAGTAATCGACAACTGGAAAAGACTCACAACATAAATGCCACAGGCCGGGGGGTAGGCAAGAATGTAGCTGCAGGAAAAGTATGAGTATCGAGATATGCAATCACCGAAAACTTGAAGAAAGGGTTCTTTACAAGGTGGTGTTTAAGAGGAGTTCGGACAATGCCGAGAGCAAACAAATCGATACACACAACTCTGTGCTCTGGACAGTGGCTAACCACGTGGTCTTGGACATCATAAGGGCCGACGCCGCCTGCGATAATTTCCATTGTGAAGAAAAATACCTTGAAGCATCAGACGGGATACTTCCTTTCGGCACCGTGGTCACAAAATCTCGCGACAAAAAAGTCAGGTGTATGTACCGTGTACCGAAGTTGAGCCTGGCTAATTCCGAACAGAGTCCACCGACCTTCGGAAAATTTGCTCTCGAAAATGCTGCAGGCTCATCATGGCGTGCAATGCGCGAGATCTTCGCAGTTTATACGGGACGAACGGTGGTACTGTGTTGAAAGGTACCTCTACGAAGGCTCAACTTAACGAAACAGCTTGCGGAGCTCGCGACGGGTCGCAATTATCCCATGAACCCATCCCGTCATTCACAATGCTCGCTTTCTATGATGTTGGATAAACCTCGGAACTCAACTCCGTTCGCCGGTATGGAAGACTTCACCGACGATCCCCCACCATTCTTTCCGGGTGATGCTCGGCGCCTCACCTGACGGCGTGAATCGAATCGTATAAAGCATTCCACGCCCGTTTGTCTGTCAATCGATTCCATAACGATGGCGATATTGTCAAAAATTCTCCTCGCCCTCATCGCAGCCTCCGTCGTCGTAGGGCAATCTCCACCTTGGGGGCAATGCGGTGACAGGTAGATGAATTTGGCATGAAACACGTTCAGCGACCTAAATTACGCTCAGGGATGGACCGGACCCACTACGTGCACAGCTGGATGGACCTGCGTATTGTAAGTGGTGGCCGAGTTCTAGTGCGCCCCGAGGTTCTGATTCTGCTCTCGCTAGTTCAAATCCTTTGTACGTAGCTGTCTTTTCCCGACCGTAGGGTGAACTTTAACCTACTTGCTAGCTATTCCCAATGCTTGCAAGGCACCGCGACCACCACAGCGACCCACGACTTCCGCCGGCCACGACGAGTACGCCACCCGCCACGACAAGTACGCCGCCCGCCACGACGACTACCACGGCGACGCCCCCGACAGGCTCGAATCCATCACAAGGAGTCATTGGAACCGACTTTGAAGGCACCGTCGACAGCAGTGTGTGGAGCGTCATCGCCACCGCCCAAAGCGGCGGCTCGGCCACAATCGACACTACCAAGGCCCATTCGGGCACGCACTCGCTCAAGATCGTGTCGACTGGTGGATTCTCAAACCACGTATTCTACGGCTTGAGCAATTTGAATGCCCTCAGGAGTGGCAGTGATATCTACGGACGGTACTATGCGTGAGTTCCAAGTCTGCGAGAAGGAAGACAAGAACACTTGCTTATCCTTCGTCTTTCAATAGCAATTCCTGAACGCGGTTCACACAAGACCACACGACGCATATGATGATGACCGACCCCGTCGCGCAGACCTTGCGCATGGGTGGACAATTCGGCGTTTTGGACTGGAAACCGTGCGAGTGGTAAGTACATACTCACACCCACTCCAAGTTGAACTTGATAATTTCTATTAGACGACTCAATCATGCCCGACGGCAGCCCCACATCTAATGCGGGCTCCATCGCGATCGCAGGCAACACCTGGTACTGCATTGAATTCCATCTCTCCCGGACTACCGGCCAGATCCAGACCTGGGTCAACGGAAATGCGACCCTTTCTCTCACTACCCCCGCAAACACGTTGGGGATCCTCATACATACCTAACCCTTCGAATTGGGGTCTGGGATGGGAGTCCTATGGAGTGCTCCAAACACTGGTGCGCTTCAAACATTTGCGAAGAAAGTCATTCGTTAACTTTTGCCCACAACAGTTTGGTACGATGACATCGCTCTCGGTATAAGCCGTCTTGGTTGCTAGTACTAAGTAGTTCACTCTTCTGGCGCCCGAATGGTCCCTTTTGTTCTAGTAATCTTTTTTGTTGAAAATTCGTCGAGGATAGTGCCCCCACCGTTGGTTCCAAGTAGGCTGGGATTTACAGTGATAAGCGCGGATGGTAGCAACCGGCTCATCGGCACTGGGCGGTATTGGCTGATGGCGACCGCCACTGCCGAACACACAATGCCAGTGGAATCCGGTGGCCGCCACCCGGTCCTTTTCCCTCTTTTACCGAAAGCCAGCAGCTTAGCAATTTCCACTGGATTTTGCTGGAATCCACTGAAAAATCCAGCCACACACAACAATTTCCACCGAATACAGCGAATACTGGATTCCGATGGTTTCCACCGGTCGCCCTCAGGGAAATGCGCCAGAGGAATCGATGTGTGAGCCATTCTTTTAGCAAAATAATGATCATTTGAGATGACATTGGAAGCCCTGTGTCATTTAAATGGTGCGGATTGCGTCCCAATGTTGAATTCGGCACGAATCGCTGGTCGTTCAGGATAGCGGCTGTTCAACTTGGCACTTACACATATCACCCCGTGTAACCAAAAAAAAACAGGAATTGTTTTAAGGCAATGTCGAAAGACAACTGGGATCGAAAAAGGTTTTGCCCGCAGAATATGCTCGAATCCAGTGAACTACACCAGAGTGATGGCGGCAACTTGCAGCGGTGATTGGCGAGCTTTGATGAGAGACACTGCGAACTTGTCAAAAGGTTGGGAGTATAGGGATCAAATCTCCCGCGGGAGTCCCCCATCAATTCCCACGGGACTTTCCATGCAGCCGTTTCCTTGCAGCCGTTTCCTTGCAGCCATTTCCATGCAGCTGTTTCGCTATGCACATCTCCATCCAGCCCTTTGGCTGAGGGTCATAGCCCGGAGGGATTCCGATGCATGGACCGCGCTCCGCTGTTATTGATATAGCCAAAACCCTGCAGCTATTTACATGTAGCTCAATCCTTACAGCTCAATACATCCAACATTGTGACAGTTCAGTCGTAACGGTTCACAGCCACTAATTGATCCTCATCCGACTCGTTTTCCTATGGATTTGGCACCAGCCGTACTACTCCTAGAACGGCTGCTAACTCATGGTTCACAGCTGGACGCGCATACCCGCACACCAACACCCACACGTCCACAACCGGACGCGCATATTCGCACACCGAGACCTGGACGCACATCCCCGCATGTGCATACCCGCACGTCCACACCCGGACGCACATACCCGCACACCCACACCCACACGTTCACAGCTGGACACGTGTACCTGCACACCGAGACCTGGACGCCAACACCCACATGTCCACAGCTGGACGTGCGTACCTGCGGAGGCCCAGGAGGAGGCGACACTTGTATGTGCTTGAGCGGGAGGAGTGCGTGCTGCAGCAGGGCACCACGGATCAACTGCGTGGATGGGTGAAGTGTGAGTAGGGTACGGAAACCGAAATAATTAATAGACCGTAGGCCGATGCCCGCACGCAAACACCTGCACGTCCACGCCTGGACACCAACCTCTGGACACCAACTCCTGGACACCTGTGCCCGGACACCAACACCTGCACGTCCACAGCCGCACGCCCAACACCCGCACACCAACACCTGCACGTCCATGCCTGGATGCCTGTACCCAGACACGATATCTGCACGTCCACAGCCGCACGTCCACAGCTGGATGCCAACACCTGCATGCCAACGCCTGCATGCCAACGCCTGCACATCAACGCCCGCACGCCAATACCCGCACACCAACACCCACATGCCAACACCCGCACGTCCACACCCGGATGTGCGTACCTGAACACCAACACCCGAACACTGACACCTGCACGTCCACACCCAGACGTGCGTACCCGGATGCCGACACTTGCACGTCCACACCTGGACATGCATACCTGGACGCCGACACCCGCACGTCCCCAGCCGGACATGCATACCCGCACACCGAGACCCACATGTCCCCAGCTGGACGTGTGTAGCCACACACTGAAACCCGCATGTCCACAGCTGGACGCGCATACCCGCACACCGAGGCCCGCACGTCCACAGTCGGGCAAGGGCATGCACAGGCACTGCAGGTTGCGCTGAGTGTGTGGGGGAGCGAGAATGGCCACAGCTGTGTGGGTAAGAGTGATTAGTATGGTGAATAAAAGAAAGAATGGAAGACAGGAAGGAAGCAATGGAGATGCAATAAATTAATGCATGAATGAATAAATGGATGAGAAGAGGCAGGGGGAGAGGGCAAAGGTGCAAGGGCGAGCAAACAAGAACACGGAAGCAAAAGGCAGGAAAGAAAGGAAACACTCACCGCCCTCCCCCTCAACTCCCTCTTCCTCACCTCCCTCTCCTTCTCCTTCCTCCGCACATGCTGCCCATACACCATCTCCGTCTCTTCCCCATGCCCATACCCGTTGGGGTATCGTTGGTTCGTTGTGTAGTTGGTCATTGGTGGTCAAGAGAAGCGAGTGGCGGCATCGTGATGGTGGATGACAAGAGCTGGTGGGTGATGTTGTGAGGAAAAAACACGACCACATAACGCGACCACATAACGCGACCATGCTCACAGTGAAAGGGTAGAAACACACCGGAAAGCTTCCATGAACACATTTGAGGGAGACAAGACAGTGAACAGGGAGATTCTCCCAAGCAGGAAGATGACGGGTTGGATGAAATCGGTGGCAAGACAAAATTGAGTACAGGCATACCACTACCCAGAGCAAGCTCGCATCGTCTAGCACAAGGCTGAACGTCTGCATGCCGGGGGACTACAACTGCAGGTGACCCGGTGAGCAAGGGGATGTGGTGGTACAGGTTGAGGTCAACCAAAGCGAGATCAACAAAGCTCGTGAAGATGGCAATGGATGCTTTTAACTCCATTTATATAGGTACACTGCGACATATGCAAGGGAATGCACGTAGGGATTGGGATGGGGTTACAACACTACAGGCGTTAGGCTGGAGCCGTTCCGTTGTGGGGATTACTCTGCAGGGCCATCGCATGAGACATGTACATACATGTCTTGGTCTGTGGCGTTATCAGTCCAGATAGGTGCCTGAGCTGCTATAGCCGGAGCCATTTCTGCGCACATCTTTGCGTCCAGCGAAATCTCCCGTGGGAATTGATGCGGGACTCCCCCATCACTTTTGATCCCTATACTCCCATCCCTCTCCAACTTGTTACCTCCGGGCATATTACTCGGGATTTACGAGTACGAGTCGCGTCGGAGTTTGAAAATTATGATGACATGTCCTATGCACCTTCCAAAGGTCCCAATGAGGCCGTTCTTTTGGAAAATATGAATTTCGATCCTTAAGAGGCGCTCAGATTTTTTCGTGGATTTTACCGCAGGTAATGAAGGACTGGGTATTTCTTTTCGAGGTTTTTGGGCGATAATTGATGGAGCGATCGTTTAGCGGTTGCCAAGGCGTTTCAATTTCAACTCCGAGGCGACTCGTGTTCGCCTGTACTCGTTAACTCCAGCCTCTCTATGTAGTATACGTGATCTGAACGACTGTCTTCAGATTTCACGCCCGGTAAACTAGAGAGAGGCTGAAACGAGCCTAGGTTCCAAGTTGGTTCTCTTCTTGGACTCCCTGTGTTTCTGGCCTGTACGAGAGTTTGTTTATTGATGTTGCGATCGATGCCTTGCCTTCGAGCAACAATCCTTCGCTCATCAGTATTGAATCTTCCTTGGATTTTCCTGTTCCTTGCCTCCTTACATTCTCGATAACTCCATGCGGATCCTGCCACTGCCCAGCGATCTGTGTACGGCAGTCTGTGGGACAAAAAAATTCGGTAGAGCGGGCAAAGAATGCCGCCAACTATCGCTGTACTAGTAGTCCATGGCCTCAAAAAGCGCCTGGACCGAGGGTTTTCTCTCCAGTACCAATGCTCCCACTTGCCCTTTTCACCTTCCTTGTGACTACCAACGCGTACATCTGGCCTTCGCCCCAGCTCGATGAGCTTGACCAAATGCGTTTTGAGCAACCGCTAGCGGCCTTCGTTCGCCCGTGTAAGCTATTCATCTTCGACGGTAGTAACTCGGGAAGGTCCGACACGGCCGACTGGATCCGCACGGTGAGACGCAAGAGGGCCTGGTCAGGAATTCCGGCACCTAGCTCACGTTCGGCAGGCATACCACGACATGGCGACACACAATGTCGCAGACGGGACGGGGGGCATGGACGGCTCGATCCGCTTCTTCGACGAGATGGCGCGACCGGAGGTGTGTTTTCTCAGCGAGATAGTCCGGAGTCCGCCCTAACGCGCCATGTTCTTGCAGGACGCTGGGGACGGTTTTCAGAACACTATTAGTGTGCTCGCAGGCCAGTCCAACCGCTACGTTTCCGGTATGTCCGCGGCGGCGTGGATGGCTCAGAGTTTGTGCACTAACCGAGGGTCGCCCTGGTAGTGGCCGACATGCTCGCTCTCGGCTTAATCATCGCTGTCGAAAATTGGTGGGTTCAAGCCTACCATTATTTGCTCAGGATTCTGACGTAGGGCTGCAAGCGGGGGGCCAGAAATTGCATTCCGCGGGGGACGCGTGGATGCGGTGGAGCCCAACGTGCCTGGCGTTCCTCAACCGCAAGAAGACCTGGACTCGCACATTGCATCCTTTGCCCGCCAGGGATTTACACAAACGGAGATGATCGGGCTCGTGGCATGCGGGTGCGTACGCTCACAGAAGGCTGCCTATCACAGCTTAGTCTTGCCAGGCACACATTCGGCGGCGTACAACACGCACCGTTCCCCGACATCGTTCCAGAGTTGAACGACCCAAACAGCACCCAATCTGTCGCTCCACTTTGACTCCACCTCTGTGAATTTCGACAACAATATGTATGTATTGGCTCCGCAAATTATGGCCGTTGGTACTTACGCGAGCAGCGCAACCGAATACATTTCCGGTACCACGCAGAATCCCCTGGTCGTGGGTTTGAATGATACCACAAATTCTGACAAGCGGATTTTTGGCAGCGACGGAAACGCGACCATGGGCTCGTGCGCCTTTTTTTCATTGAGAGATTATCATCTCACTGACTCGAGCACAGATTCGCGGACTCACCAGAGCTCTTTGCATCGACATGCGCCGATCTATTTGCGAAGATGATTGATACAGTGCCACGCGGCGTGCAGCTCACCGAAGTTATCACCCCCGCTGCCCGTGAAGCCCATCATCGCCGGGTTCACCCTCGACGGTGACACACTTCAGCTTGGTGGTCGAGTTCGGGTATGATTACAGATGCTGTCTCGCGTCGTCCATCACTCAGCCGGATATCTTTCGTAGTTCTTGAACATGGCGCAAGATGGCGATCATACAGTTCGTCTGCTCTGGGACGATCACCTCGGGGGTATGAACAACATCACATTGCCAGCCGAGGGCGGGTTCAACAACAGCGGCGGGCGGTTCACTGGGGCGTTCTACGCCTTCAGCCCCGTCTCAGCGCCGTTCCTTTCAATTGACGCGGCCGCGGGTATCACCAAGATGCGCTTCACAGTAGACGACAAGCTGGAGGACCAAGGCGGCCTTGGATTCCCTCTGCAGGACAGCGTGGTCTTATCTGCGTCGTCGTGCTTTGACTTTGCCTTCAACGGTTCGATTAGCGGGCACCTAGACATTGCGGTACGTGCCGTGGAGCTCTTTCTATACATCCCTTGCCCCATGCGTGCTTCCGTCGCTGATTCCGAGAGACAGGTGCGCAACAACATCACGCCAACACGTGTCTTCATGGAAGCGGAAATATCCGATGACTCTGGGCGTCCGCTTGTCGTGGAAATCAACGTCCCCCGCCCCTCCGAACCCGCGGCGGCCAATGCCACGTACTCCATCTGGAGCGTTGCAGTGAATTCCGACCACCAGTATCATTTTTTCAGCGTCGGCGCGGAAGTCGACGGCGTCGGAACCTTGCTTGGCCCACACCTGCCGTTCTTTTTCGCCTCGTGCTCAAATTTTTGAGCGAGAGATTTGATTTCCGCACGTTTATATCCGTGCACTGCGGGCTGGGGTTCAATAGGATTTGCTGCTGGATTTTACCAAGCGTTTTGTTCACGATCGCAGCAACAAATAATCGATAATAATATTGTTCAGTTTGACTCTTATGCAACTGAATGCAAGCTATGTGACCCTTTATTAGGACGTCCATTTCTGAACTGTCTCCCAGGAATTTATGATGTACGCGTCGACGAGATGACCGATAAATTTTCTTTTGAATTGTTGTGATTTTAACGAACTCAGAAAAATCGGCCGTCACCCATCACTAAACACTTTGTTCGAAATGATACAGCAATTGTATGGGCGATATAATGTCTAATAATTCAGACAACTGAAAGAAAGAAACGGCTTCATACCTGGTGGTTTCGAAAACACACAATGCCGTGTTCGCGCCCATGTAAAACGCGATGATTCATCACTCAAAAAAAAAAAACACAATGTGCGGGACAAGAAAAGAACACGATGAAGACTTGAAGCTCTCGAAGGTGTATGGTATAAGTGAGTGTTGAATCGAAATCTATAGCGTTTCGACCAAAGGTTCACGGGGTGTCACCGTCACCTCAGTTGCAATTGTTCACTGTTCATTCCTCAATAAAATTACCATAAAAGGCATTGCCGGACTGAAAATTTTCGCGTTTTGGGCCTTGATCTTGCGGCCAGTGTTCTCGCCTGGACAACTGCACTCGACCATGACTCGGGTTCCCGACTCGCACATGTATTGGTTTTGAAGTATGAAGGTGATTCATCTACATCCACCACCAACATCGTCTGGGAGGAGCTGCTACTGTAATATAATCCTTTGCTGTACATACGACACAACTTCATTTTTTATTTTGAAAGACCTAAACACTTGGATCGACTCGAGTCAAGTCTTCGCCGGCCGCGAACCGCTTGTACCCATTACAATCCAGTCACCGGCTCAATTGGTGTCACAAGAAGTTAAAGAAACGACAAAACATACGCGACCACGTGCCCGAAGCGTCAAATACATTGATTCAAATCTGTCTGAATCTGTCAAGAAGCCGTAAGTGGGTGCATAGGTACCTCGCGCGCATGGGCGCGGAGATAACGTTAGCTGTCGGAAACAAATCAAGCGGTACTTGAATCGGCTGAAGCGGGAACACCGAGTACATGTGCATGTACACCTGGCGGTCGCCTCGCGTCGGCGAAGACGGAGTTAACGTTTGGCCCAACGTCAAACAACCGAAACCGACGCCTATAGTAACTTGGGGCACTCACTCTCATCATGCAAACTGGAACGTACTCACCAGCGTCGGCTCGGGTGTACTCGGAGTAGTTTGAGTCTGAGTGACTGTGGTCGATTAAGTATGATGCTATGACCCGCGCCACGCGCGGGAGCGGGGTCGGCCCCGACTCCGCTTCTCAATCTTCTCAATTAGATTCCGATATGGAATGCTCTTCTCGAGTAGGGAAGAGTCCGACCTGTCATCAGCGGAACGGGGTTTGCGCGCTCCGAAGCTCAGATCTGGGGTTGTCGAAGACGGGTGCGGTTCGGGTCCGTGATGGATGGGAGGTGGACGGGCGCCGCCGCCAGATGAGAATAGATATGTATACAGTACTGCCTTAATATAAGGGAAATGAAGTCAACGAGAGAGATAAGTCGAAAGGAACGGAGGAAACGGACGATGTTCATAGAAACCATGCGGCGATGATTCCGGGAGGAGTTCGGAAGGATGAAGAAGACTGGAAGTTGACCGGAAGCTTTACGTTGCGTATTAATCTTGGGCGTTGGACAATCTTGCTTGCTATTGAAGTTGAATGGATCCAGTCGAAGTGAAAGTCGATTGAGTTGAGTGTTGATTGAGTTGACTTGAGCGCGCTGTTACGAAGGGGTAATCGAATCGAATGAGTTTGATCAGCTTGAGGACTTGGAGGCGGTATCGAGGGCAAGAGTCAAGACCCGGGTTCGGTTTGAATTGAGATACGGATGGCGTGATGGTGGTCCGGGCGTTGCAATGTATAAGGCAAAAAAAAAGGATGAGGCGATTAAATGGGTGGGCGCCGCTGCCAGACGAGAATAGAATGGATAAAACCCTTCTGAATGGGAGGAATAAGTGGGACCTCCCCATGTACATATGCGAGAACCGCCGACACTGCCGCGGGATTCGTTGATTACTCGAGACCACTGGCAAGCGGGTCCGAGTTGATAAGAACAAGGTTCCCAGAGTAGTACGCGTCCGCCAAGCCTGCTTGGTTAACTAACTTGGACGTCTCAAGCCTATTAGCTTGGGGCAATTAGCGCAAGCTTAAGTCAAGTTCGCTATTAGACAAGGCGGGGTAAAATTGGTCTGATCGCCGGGACACGTCCTCGGGCAATGCCGACGAGGATTGAAAATTTTTGGGGATCCACGTCGATCAGATTCTGAGCCTTGTGGTTGGAGGATAAGTACAGAAAGGGGACTGAATAGAAGACGAGGACTGCGAGGATCATCCGTCAAACACATTATCGCGATTGATAGAAGCGCACAAAAGAAGCCAACAATAGATCTGGACAGAAATCCGGGGTATTGTGGAGCCGCAGAGATGTCGTTTCAACTTATTTCATTAGGAGGTGGTGGCGGCGGCCGATTCACCGAGAAGAACGTGCGCTCAAAGATATGTGTTGGGCAAAATTGCAAGCCAAGGAAGCCAGGAAGCAGTTGAGATATCCCCTTGGACGAGCGATATCCGAACAGAAGCTAGCGTTCCGTGTCAAAGCGACGCTGGGATGATAATCAGTGCTTGGAATGTTGGGATCAGCGCGTTCGTCTGTCGGCAGAAAGAATGGAACGATTTGCGACCAGCGACGAGAAAGAGACCAGAGGACTAGGGGAAAGAGCTGGGACATTGCAGACTCGAAGACCATGGTGGAACGAAAGAACAAGGAGGATAAGCCGAAACCCCAAATCAGAAATTAAAATAACCGACGCGTGCATCACGTGCCGCTGAGTCCCTCTCCTCCTCCCCCGACAGTCGTCGTTCCTCTCCGGCCAAATGAACGTCCTCTGAGCCAGATACTGGGTAGTCTGGGTCTAAAAGTCTTCCTCCTAGTGTCTAAATACTCTGGCTTCGACATCCACCGCCCACAGCAAAAAAAACCGGGGCTCTAGCGTTTTTCTACGTCTTCTACACGAACCACACGTCCTTGGATGCCGAGAACGATGCCAAAGCCCTCGCTGCAGCCGCCCACGCCCGCACCCGCGCCGCCGACGCCTTCCCGCGCACCCTTGGCGCAATTTTTGACACGGCCAAGCAAATGGTTTGCGCGAAGCGCCAGCGCGCCGCGGGTCAGCGGTCTCGCGGCGGCGGGCAATGAAATTTCACCGCGCGCGAGCACGAGTAGCGTCGCCAATGGGCCCAGTGGCGCGCGCAAGCCGAAGATTCTCGCGCCCGACGGACCCACGGCCAATTTTGGATGCGGAGGGTTATATGGGTGTGCCGGGGAGTCGGTGAGTAGCCTTGAGTCTTTCTTCCTCTTTCTGTGTTCCTCCTTTGGTCTGGGACGAACCCCGGGTGGCTTGGACTTTGCGGGCTTTTTGCGCCTGCCATGCATTTACACGCCACGGCAGTGTCATGGGCACCGTCCATCCGTCTTGTTCTCTGTGCATTCTCTTCGTGCGGGGCACCTGCGCGCGGGCTTTTGACGTCTGTCGTCTTCATTGGCGCGTCCGGCGTCTCAGACCAGCCATTGCACTCGTGCATCTGCCATCGCCACAGCCGTCTCATCTCGGGCGTGCCTCGCTCGCCCTTCGGGGAGGAAGCCCATCTCCTGGATGTAAAGGATACATCCACTAATTCGAATTTCGGTTCCATCTTGCGCCGCTGGACTGCACGTCGCGCCTCCTTTCTGTCGTTCTTCTCTTATCTTTTAATTATCATGCGGATCTATTCTGGGCTGCTTGCTGCGGAACGCGATTCGAGCGGGCTATTCTGTTCTGCATGGTCCCAGACATCTTTCATTTGCTGCCGGCGCGCGGTTTGCGAATTCATATAGCCCCTCCCGTGCCATCTTGTCGCCTTCGCTCGTTGTGCACATTGCTGGGATCGTGAAGACGGGTCGCATTCAATAGATTTATTCATTTATTCTTTGCGCTCTTGCTCCCGCCGATGGTGGCGAGTTGTCGTGTCGGAGGTACCTTTCCCGCGGAAACGCAGACATACGTCCTTCGCAAGGAGGGAGAGGGAAGTGCTTGCGTCTATCCCTCTTGCATGCACGGTGTGCCTCTCCTTCGCTTTGCGATCATCTTCCATTCTTACCTTCCTAATCCAATCTTTTTGTCTTTGAATTTCGATACTAAACCCTTTTCTTCCTCCAGCTCTGTCCTCGACCTGTCCCGCCCCTCCCTCTCCCTCTCCCCGTCCGCCTCGACGCCCGGCTCACACGCAAAATCTTCGCTCGACCTTCGCTACGCCGTCCCGCCATCACCAGCACGCTCCGCGCACAACGTCTACGGCGGGGGCGGGGGTGGCGTGTATGGGAACGGAATCTATGGCGGTGGGGCCGGCGCCGGCGACCTGCGCACGACGTCGAGGCGCGCGTGGGCGCACTCCGCGGACGATCTGCGTACACTGGTCAATTCGCCCCTGCCACCGATCCCGCCAGTCCCGTCCTCCCCGACCACATCCACTTCCCCACCCAGCGCAACTAGGGAGCGGGATCGGGAGCCGGAAAAGGAGAGGGAGCAGCCGGGCCACCTACGCGTAAACACGAGCGTCGCCTTCGTGGATAAAGTCGCGGCGTACCGCTCCCGCTCCGACTCAACGCCATTAAGTGAGACTGATACGCCGCACGGATACGGGCAGCCACCGAGTGGGTATACGCCGAGTACCGCGACGGCGACGACACCCTCGTACACGCACCACAGCAGCAACAGCGTGGGCAATATTCTGGGCAGCTACACGGGCGCGCCGCTCGTCAGCCCACCGGGGTCGTTTGCGCCCTCCACGTCGCCGCCGAAGTCAAATTCAGCATATCCCCCCCTCTACCTCGCAGACGCTCCCCATTCAGATGCCAGAAGGCGCGCCGGCGCCGTTTTATGCGCGTCGTCGGACGGACTCGGAACGGAGCGCGAGGAGCGGGAAGAGGCGGGAGGAGCGCGGTCAGTGGAGGGGGCGGGGAAGGCAGTCCGGGGTCGACACCGCCCAGTGCGAGGAGCGGCGGCGGCATGGGTGGGATGGCGTGGCCGGCGATCGGGGGCGCGGGCGCGGGCGGGGCGAACGGACGCGGGGATGGGACGAATGGAATGGGGTGAATGGGGAGTGCGGGATCGGAATGGAAGTGGGGGAAGGGAAAGGGAGACGCGAGACCGGAATGGCAGCGGCGGGGGCTCGCCGGTGTCGATCTCGATCTCGGCGCCTGTCCTTGCAGGGGCAGGGGCAGGCGGTGGCGCAGATGGAAGTGGGTATGGGTTTGGTGGGGCGAGCGGGGGCTTGATGGGGGTGCAGGGAGCGGGTGCGTATAGTCCTTTGCTTCATCCCTGCGCTGTATCTTTCTCGGCATCGTGATACTGACTGTTCTGTACTTTGCAGGTGGGATTGCGCCGGGGCACGTCCACACGCGCTCGCACAGCTTCACGCCGAAGCTGTCGAGTCGCCTCGCGAATCTAGGTGGTGCGAGCCCGGGGCGCAAGGGGAGCGCGGATCAGGTAGATCTGGCGGTGGAGCGCGATGGGAGGGATGGCAAGGAGAAGGAGAAGCGCGGTGTGGGCTTCCCTTTTCATTTCGGCGGTGGTAAGTTTTCCGTTCTTCAGAAAGGGAACGACCTGACTGATTTCGCCTACAGCCCAATCTAAACCACTCCCTCCTGATCCCGCTTCCCTCGCGCCTCCTCACATCATCCTCGAGCCCGCGCCTGAGGAGGAGGACGCGAGTTCCAAAACCACCAACACTACGCTGCGCCCCGCATCCACAATGGTGGACATCGCCACTGCCGAGGGCAAGCGCGCGTCACAGATCGTGTACGCCTCAGGCTTCGTCAATCGGCTCATCACCCCCGCGCTCGCCGACCCCCGCGCATGGAAGCCCTTCAAGATGGAGGTGCGCGGGCAGAAGCTCATCTTGCACAAGCCGCCGAGCGATCGGGCGGCGGGGGTGCGGGATTTATTCGCGGTGGGGGTCGTGGAGGAGCCGGAGAAGGAGGAGGAAACGGACACGCTCGCGATTGAGGACGCGGGGGGCGGGCAGAGGCGGGACGCGGGGATTAATGGACGGAAGAAGCGAGCGTATTGGGGGAGGGGTCGACATCCCGGGCTGGGGGTCGCGGGGGCGGGGGCGGCTGCGCCTGGGGGTGTATTTGGTGCTGAAGAGGGCAAGGCGGGGCCGAAGGGACGGATTGAGAAGGGGACAATGGAGGCCCTGGTACACGAGCTCGTTTTCGCGACCGTGTTCCTGCGCGCGGACGCTGTGGACGAGGAGGCTGCGCGCTGCGAGGAGGAGTGGCGCGATTATGCGCTGGCCGTCCTGTTTTCCCTACCCCTCCTTGCCGGCCGCGCGCGCGTCGAGACCGAGTTCGTGCGCTGCGCGGGGTATCTCGTGTCGGGCGCGGGACCGGATGAGATGGAAAAGCAGCGGGCGCGGGTCGCGTGGATGGCCGGAGAGTATCTGCGCTTCCACGGCGCACCTGCCGATGGCGACGCTTGGGAGTCTTTCCGCGCCGAGACCATCCCCGACGTCTTTCCCGCGATGCCGACTGTTCCCAGCGGGATGCCCGCAAGCGCTTCGACGCAAGCAATGCATGTCCCGACGCCGATGGGCAGCCCCGCCCTTTCCTCCACACCATTTTCACCGAGACCAGACGGCAGTGGGCGCATGGTCGGTCTCCTCGACGCGCTCGGTGTGCGCGACCCCATTGTGCCCGCATCCCCAGCAGTTGCTTCGCTCTCGGCTCCTCGCTCCCCGCAGCCACAGCGCGGGGGGTTGTCGTCGCGCATGCCGTGGGCTGCGCTGCAGACGGATGGACTCACGCGCGAAGTGCTCCTGGCCCTCGACCCGCACGTCATCGCGCGCAGCCTGACCCTCTTCCACCGTGCCGTTCTCGAGCAAGCCCCCGACAACCCCACTGCCGCGTTTGTCGATCCAGCGGCGGACGGCGCGTCCTCCCCGTTCTTTGGGAGCGACGCCACGCCGCAGTGGTTAACCAAGCTGCTCCTTATGCAGATTCTGGGCCCGGACACGGGTTCGGGCGCGGCGCAGCACGGTGGAGGAGAGCAGAAAAAACAGCTCCGGCCCTTCGTCTCGCACGCATTCAAGAAGCGAGGTCATCTCCGTATGGGCGCGGGTCGGGGACCTCTGTCGTGCGGCGGGAGACGAGTGCACTTGGCGCTGCATTGTTGCTGCACTGTGCTCGGCCCCGATTGCGAGGCTGGACAAGGTGTGGCGGCGAGTGGAGTCTCAGGCGCTCGCGGCTGTGGAAGGATGGGCGCAGTCTGAGGGTGAGGGATGCGAGGTGGGGGAAGCGCGGATAACGCCATGGGGTGGGGATATTCAGCGCCGTGTGAAGGAGGAGATCGAGTCAGCGAGACCGAGCGAAGCGGGCGGGGCAGAGGAGTCGCTACTGGTCGCGCCGATGGAGCGCGCGCTTGATATATTCGAGAGATTCCGTCAACAATTCTTGCTCTGCCCGCGACGAGTGTCTCTTGCGGAGGACGAAGTCGGGGAAGACGTCAAGCTATTGGTCGACTATTGGAGGGAGAAGTTCGCAGAGGGCCCAGACGGTGGCGGTTATCGCGGCCAAGTTTGTCCGGTAGGCATCTTGCATTTTGCCATAAACGGTGTACTAACGTATGTTTTTTTCAGCGTCGATCAGTTCATGTCGCTGTCGCTCGCCGCGGAGGCTCGACGAAAAGGCCTCTTCGAGCCGCATTATTGGACGCGCGCCGCCAACCAAACACCCTTCGCGTCTCTCGTCCCCCTCGTATTCCCCGAGCCGCTCCCAAGCTCATCCCTCATTGATCGCGCTCAGCTGCTCCATGGTGATCCCCGACTCCTGCGCATCGACCCACAGCGCCTCGACCCACATCATTCGACACATCAGCCGCGCAGGGACATTGGCGGTCTTACCATTCCCGTGTACGGCGGCGAGCTTCTGCTCTCGGTATCCCATGACACCGACGATGATGCTTCGGCGAAGGGCAGTCGGCCTTCGTCACGCCTCCCCTCCCGGCCTCCTAGCTCTGTCGTGCCCGATAGCGTGGAAGTAGGCATTAGCCGCGCACCGTCCGTCCGCGTCAAGCCCGGATCATCGCACGGCCTGGACCGTAAAACAAGTGTCCTACGTCGAAACTCACTCCCCTCCCCTGCACAGCGGCGTACTTTCGTCGCTTCTGAGCCGTCCTCCGAGCCGCCACTGCGGGTCCGAGTGCTCGCGGGTACACTCCATTGGCTGGTCAACATTCTTGTCCATGGGCTCCAAAACATCTCCGTGTCCGTTGCCGATGACCAGGGCGAGATGAGTTTGAGGGAAGGGAAGACGCGGGAACTCGTCGTCGATCAGCTCGAGTTCTCGAAGCTGTGGTGGAATGTCTACCGGAGCTTGGTTTCCCCGTTGGTGTTCTTCGAGGTGCGCGTTCTTCCATGATGGTGGTCCCTTGTGCTAATATCTTCCCCAGCTGCTCCGGAAGATGTACATGCAGACGCGACCGAGAGGTACTGTTCCAACTGTCGCAGAGCTACTCTACGTCGCTGGGAGCCGGACGGAAGTCTTGGATGCACTCCAAGACTGGCTGACGCGTGGCGGTGGTGCCCAGGACATGCTCGATGACCCGCAGCTCTACACCGCCGTCTGTTCCTTCCTTGACACCCCCACAGACCATGCGATGCCCCCATCGGCGAACGCAAGTGATCCTGGCGTAGAGCAAGCGTGGAGTACACTAACAGAGGTTCGCGGCCGCCTACGACGGACATTCGAGACAAACACCATGCGGCCGCCCGCCCCCTTCCCATCCCTGAGCCGTCATACCACTAGCGCTATGAACGGACGCTCTCGGCCTCAAAATCAAAGTCGGGACCCACCAAACATCGACACGGTCGATCCAGAAGAACTCGTCGACGCTATCGACGCCATGGCATCTGCCGCGTTCGGGAACATCACGGAAGAGGCGCGTGTCTCTTCCCCCTCAGCTTTCTTGTCTAATCTTTCGCAGGATCTCTTCATTACTTCCGACCTTTTGGAGGTGCAAGGTGCCGACCGAATTGGCTGGTTCCTCTCCTTTTCGCCTAGCGAGGAGACGGTGGAGATCCAGAACATCTACTCGTACCTGCAAGACGTCGAACCATCCTCCCTTATCCCCGAGCTTGGGCAGGACTCCTTGTACCGCCTTCTTCCTCCGAGCATCCGCAGCTGCATACGCGCTTACGTCATACTCCGCAAATGGACAGTAGCCCAGATCGTCGCTCCGCGCCTTGGTCTTCATGCACGGCAATCCCGCATGGAACTCGTCCTGCGTGCGATCGAGGTGACTCGTCTGCGCGCCGCCCCCAAGTACGCTAGCTCGCCCCATGCCGTCGTCGACTTCACCTGCCCGCGCTCTTTCGCTGAGGCGGTGCTCACCTCTGCCGTCCTCAGCGTTGAGAGCCGACTTCACAACCGGCCGTGGCTCAATATCGCAATGAATCGCGGCGTGCACTGCGATTCCATTGGCTCGCTTCTTAGCCAGCCGGCGACGCAGGCCTTGTCTTCCTCTCGAGAACTTACCGTCGACATCGGGTGGTTCCTCGAGCGGATGCTGGAGATTCTCTCTGCGCCTGACGTCATGGAGTCCCTCGTCCAACAAGAAGGCCACAGCTTGATCAATTTCGACAAGCGTCGGCATTTATGCAATCTCATCGTCTCTGTGCGGAAGGGGAGCAGCCGCGACGGCAGGGCATTCGAGCGCCTCAATCAGATTGAGCAGCAGGTCTGGCTGCTCCAGTTCGACCATCGCGGGATCAAGGAGGAGGCGCAGCGCGAGGGATCTTCCGGTCCTGGTAGTTCTCCTGCCGCTGCACGCAGAGCTGTCCGCCCGTTCCAGAAGACAATCGCGCTACAGGTCGAGAAGAACCGACGAGATCGGACCCTCCGCACGCGTATCCACAAAGAGCGAGTCCAAGAGCAGACGAAGAACGACAAGCGGGAGGATCTTCTAAACAAGGCAATGCGCAGGCAACCGGCGACGCCCCAGCAGAAGCACCAGCGGAGCAAGAAGAGCATGTCCGCCTTCCTCCACTTCATGCGGCCCATCTCCAGCGCTTTCACCGGCAACGAAACGGTCCATGCTCCTGCCGTGAAGCGTACAGCAGAGGAGCTCGATTTCGCTCCATCGGGGAAGCCTTCGCTCGTTGTCGGCCTCGTCGAGGCCCGTGTCGCGCAATTCATCAACAACGACCGCTCCTTCACCTTCCAGCTGGATACCGAGGATGGCGGGCACTATTTGTTCCAAGCGCGAAACGGGAAGGAGATGGCGAATTGGCTCCAGACCATCAATCGTGTTACGCAGACCGCCGCCAAGCGACGCTTGACTTACCTCGGAAACCCCAAGCCCCAGCTCGCGGATCATCTGCACGATCCTGTCGCTGCGTCGCGCGAACCTCTCGCAGGTACGTCATCTTTTGTACAAACGTCCATTGTTCTCATGCCTTCCTGTAGTATTCGGCGTCGACCTCAACTTCCTGCTACGACGAGAATTCGGCAGCGACGACATTCCGCCGGGCACCATTCCTTCCGTCATTGAGCGCTGTCTCACGGAGATTGAGACTCGAGGCTTGACTGAAGTCGGTATCTGTACGTGGCGCCTACCTGAATACGATCCCCTGCTGATCACCTCCCGTAGATCGTCTCGCGGGAGCAGCGTCGACCATCACTGCCCTCAAAGAAGCTTTCAATCGAGGTACCATTTCACTTACCGTCCCAAAGGCACATCTGATCTATTTTCGTAGGCGAGGATCCCATCGACTCGTCGACGGACATCCATGCCGTCTGTGACTTGGTCAAGTCGTGGTTCCGCGTGCTTCCTGAGCCTCTATTCCCCTCCGATGCCTACCATGCGGCGGTAGCTGCTATGAGTGAGTCCCGTCTCTATCGCCATCCCTCCTTCTGACACGACTTGTTTTCCCAGAGCTTGAGAACCTCGACGAGAGGCTGACGTCCACCCGCAACGTCGTGCAGCGTCTGCCGCGACCGAACTTCGATCTCTTGAAGCGGGTCACAGAACATTTGGACAGGTACGCTGCCGTCTATCACGCAATGTCTTCACGCCTCTGACTACGTTTGTAGAGTCGCCGACTTTGAGGAAGTGAATCAAATGCACGCCGAAGGCCTTGCGATCGTCTTCAGCCCCAATCTACTACGCGCACCGCAAGAAAATTTTGCCATGATCCTCACGAACATGGCGCACACTCACCGACTGGTCAAAACGCTGATTACCCATGTAAGCAATCTCCCAGCGTGTTTTCACCCTTTGGCTGATGTCCCTCAGTTCCCTGTCATCTTCGACGAGAACGACGCCGGCGACCTCGAAGAGAACGAGGAGCCGGAGGAGGAAGAAGAGGTCGAGGTCGAGGTCGAAGCGGAGGAGCCGTTCCGCTCGAACTCACCGAACCATCTTGAAGAGGTTGCGGAGGACGACGGCGAGAATGACCAGTCTGAAGAAGAAGAGGATGAGCAGCCGGACTTGCCGCCCACCATCACGGCCACCGTTGATCACAGCCCTTTGGATTTCAGTACATTCACTTATACCCTCCCCACGTAAAAGCATTCCCATTTCTCCTGCCACTTACTTATTCATGTCATATTCATTCGGATCCACCACGCACTTGTATATTCATGCAGCCACACATTTTCGCTTTTTGGTCTCTGTGTATTACCTTACTTGGTCGCCCGTAATGCCCTGCTTGGACTATATCCTGCGTAATGCTAAAGTGCAGAGCAGTCTTCGTCTCACTGTCGTCGGCGTTGCTTCGCCCGATCTTGTCTAGTTTCAAGTGTCCTTTTCGACCGGCTTGTGGCTCACCACTGGTAGTTTAATGTCAGAGAACGAATTGATTTCGCAAATAATGGGCTCGGACATGCTGAAGAGTTAAGGAATTATACCAGCCCAACCGCGTTCTCGCCCTCCTCCGACTCATCCCGCTCCGTGTCGGCAATATGCGCGAGCATCCACACCGGAACCCTCGCTACCCGCGGGATAGTTCCTAAACGGGAAGAAATTTGCGGGGTGAGGTACACCTGAGGGGTAAGCTACCGCGGCGTGCTCGCCGTGGAGGGCAGTGGAGCGGTGGTATACGGCCCAGGAGGCGCGGATTACTGGTGGGCGAAGCAGAATATAAGTTTCGGCAAGAATACAGATGCAATGAAAGAGGACGCACAAGTAGCGAAGATTGAGGACGAGGTCCAGCCCGACGGGGATGCGTCGCAAGGTCAGGAATCCGTTGGGAACACAGGACGCCACCATGGGTGTTTGTTTCGTGGGGTCCCTTTCCATTAGCCCCAGCAAGGATCGGATGGCTGAGAAGAAAATATAAGCGTTTTGGATGGGCGACTGCGTACCGTATTACCTGGGGCGATCCACACACTCATGAGAAACCCAATGTACACGAATGCTTCCCGACGCGCGATAAGGGGCTGGTGGCGTCGACCCGAGTGGTGTACGGAATTCTATATAGGTTTCAAATGTGAGTATCGACGCAATCTGAATGAACGGATCGGATCGTACATGGGAAAGAGCAGCGCGACATTTATGACAGCGAAGCCCGCTATGGCGGTGTATAACGAGGCTGATATCGTGGTCTATATCGGCAGGACACAACACAACTTGAACTTGGCACTCACCAACGCCGTAGAGATAAACGATTATTGCAAGGTTATTGACCCAGAAACGATTACGGCGGAGGAATCGGACTTCTAAATGGGTGATTGCCGGGGACAGCCACAACACCTCTTCGTCTTATGCTCATCGATACTAGTCTCCCTAGTCAGACCAAACACGTAATCTTCTCTTTGATAAGCGGAGTGTGGAGAAGATCGTTTATGCATCGATGCGGCATCATGCAACTGGGTCGTTGGAGGTACACATCAGGCCGGCCGAGCCCAAGCACCAGCCACCCCTTTCTCCATACTCGAAGTCTCGGGTTTATGCTCTGCAGGAATTCTTTATTCCAACTTTGACTCTATTCTCTCTTGATTCTCTCGCAGGCTCCGTTGCTCCACTCTCTCTCTCTGGGTTCTACCGTGTTATCAACGTCATCCTGAAGGGTACGACGTTGAATAACCCTCTTTTTGAGGCTGGGGAAAAAGCTTCGGAGCTCACGATCACCACACAAATCTCTTGCTCATTCCGTCGGAATCCGAAGTCACGTCCTAACTTGCTAGCGTCAATAAAGTTTGGTAGGAATCTCACTCGTTGCATATAACTCAGAAATTAGTTTTCGTCCCCCGGACCCTCGCCCAACCCCTTCGCAGATTGATCGCCGTCATTCGGTGTGGGTCCTCTGTGGGCGAACAAACCTCGTTCTGTGCTGTCACTCGCAGGCCCCATTCCCTCTCCCCTCAACTCAACAACATGTCGTCTCGTCCCCACGATGCCAATGTCTTTCTTGATGTTCCCCTCACTGTACTCGCTAGATGACCGGCGGCACTGGACATGTGGGTACCATTATCATCGACCAACTGCTCAAGGAGGGACACAGTATCCGGGCGTGAGTTTTACTAGTCACAACTCGCTCCACGTTACTGACCAGTTTTGAGTAGCACTGCTCGTCATGCCAAGCTTAGCACGTTGAAGAAAACATATGATTATCCCGACGCAACTTCGGGGAGAATTTATCAAGACCCATTCATGCTGGTTGCCCTGTATTCCACCCGGGAAAAACCTCTGAGTATATTTATTCGTTAGGCAACAGCCAGTAGCGTCTGCGACATGGTTGAAGAACTCTCCGTCCAGTCCGCCAATGAAGGTACTCAATATCTTTTGAATGCTCTTACGGGCAGCTCGATCGAGCGTTTCGTGCTGACGGCCTCCATCGGTGTTTTCTTTGACCGTAAGCTCGTTTCAGTTGGGGTTACCTCTGTTGATATCCTTTCAGCCGACTGTTTGATATTTGACGAGACAACCGTGTATGATCACAACAGTACGTGTTGTAAAGTCCACTGCGTGGCGGAGTACTAACCCCTGTTTCTTAAAGCTTGGAACCCAATTGAGAGTATCGACCCCAGGAAACATATCCCATCGTACGCCTACATCGCGTCCAAGATCACATCAGAGAAGCTGTTCTGGAAAGCCGCGGAGAAATACCCTCACATCGATTTCACCGCCAGTCAATTCGACATGACTTCTCTTCTTAGCAGGCTTGCTGATCGATGATGGCAGTTGTGCCGTGCAGCGTGTACAGCTGGTACCCCAAAGACTACCCCATCCCGCAGAAAACCAACGAGCTCAACGTCAACCAGTTCCTGTACCAACTCGTCCGACCAAATGATGCCAGCTTCCCGAACTACCCCCTCCCGGATCTCGTGCACAACCGCGACGTTGCGAATTCGCATATCCGCGTGCTCACCGCGCCCGCCCTGCCGCAGGGACAGAAGAAACGTCTCATCATGTCGGGGCGGGTACATGACACGGGCAGACATGATCGCGTTCCTCAAGGCACCTGAGACGGTGGCGAAGCTAAGTGCGCGCGGGCACGATATCATAGGTAGGTCCCCGCCCGTGTCGACCGCACCGAGGCAGTCGCTGTTCCGTTTGGACGCGAGTCTGACGGAGAGTGTATTGGGCATGAAGAAAGAGAATTATGTTTCATGGCAGGAGATTCTGTTGGAGCTGTTCCCCGCCATGATGGACTGGGAGAAAGAGCATTCTCAGAGTTTGTGAATCGCCGTATATACTTAATTGTGAGCGTCCTTTCCGCTCGCGTATATGTTGAATCCGATTGGACTTTGTTTTGAACTCCAAAGAGTCGCCTCTACTTGCTACTGTGCCCTTCCCGAATCTAAGAGCAAGGGATGGTTCAATCTCAAATCTTGATCATGTCTCGAGGGATCATGTCTCGAGGGATTGTAATAAGTCCGACTTAAAAACAAAATAGGCGGTCGTCGCCTATGGGTGCGCAGAGCCTTCGCTGATGACAACGGAGCTAGAATCCTTGTTTCGAGAAGCGCCTGGTCTCTGTTACAGACCAGAAACGGATGACGGACAAGTAAGTATCCGTATATGGTTCGTGCGGCGGATCGCTTGGGATCAGCTGCTCAAACGTTCACCCGCCCGTTCGCTACCAGAACCGCGGAAGGGAAAACTCGCATGGTGGGTTTTGGTTCGGTGCCGAGGGGATTTCGGGTGTAGATGCCATGCCCAATTGCAACACGATTCGCCTCCCGCCATTTGCTGTGCTCTCCACCAAAGACCAACATCAATCTCCTGCTGATTCGGCCAGGTTCCGGCTATGCTCGGTTACGGATGGATCCAAGCATCATCATGGGCAGCCAAACGGGCCTCATAGACAACATTCGTGAGAGCAACTGCGGTTGAACGCGGGATCTCGTCAGCGACCTGCTGAAACATAGCTAGAGCGTCGTACCCGTTTTCCTCACCCACACAATCCATCTTGCCCCGAGAGGGTCAAAATCGACCAGGTTGATTTCAAATTCTCGTGTAAGAACGTACAATTTGACTAGGGGCCCAGAAGTAAACCATGATGGAGTCAATAATCGTGTTCACTCTTTAATACTCTTACATCTCGTTCGAGCTTTCACGTATGATTATTCAAGTCGGCATCGGTACTCATAACGAGCCCCAAACCTGTTCCACAAAGTCTTCCACGTCTTTCAACAACACCTCCGGGACCTCCAGCGCCGCGAAATGTCCTCCTGATTTCGCTTGGCGATAGAAGACGAGGTTTGCCTCTTGCTTGACCCACGATTCCGGGAGAGGAATGATTTCGCTGAAAGGATAGAAAAGAGGATTAGCGACGGAAGGAAGAAACAAAACATATAGGCAAGGCACCGAGGGAACCAAGTATAGCCGACAGGCTTTGGTGATACTTGTAGTAATCGGGTCCACGTGTGATAGTCTTCAGGTAAATAATATTAGCTTCGGAGCCTCTGCCAGAGAGGGAATAAACGCAGGGCACGAACCTCCCTGTAAGGATAGAAGGACGTGGAAATCGAGTTTGTAAACCAGTAGATCGACACGTTTGTCAGGATCTCATCCATCGATGGATTCTCATCTGACCACTCCAGCAACTTCTCCCCGATCCTAAAATAGATCGTCAACGCCGTCAATAGGTGGAAATTGAATGAAGCGACATCAGAGAGAAGCAACGAACCAGGCGAGAAGAGCCAACGGGTTTGACGACAAGGCGAATCCAAGAGTGTTTGGACGAGTACCTTGCTCAATACCGTAGGCCCAACCGGTTTGGCGGAAGACTGCACCGCGGTCAAGGGCTTCGCGCTCGGCTTGGGAGAGGATCGAACGATCGTGGTTCTGAGTAGAAGCAGTGCTGAACATGTTTAGGTGAATAGCTGCGGGAGAGATGCATCATTTTCGCTCCATGCAGGCCAGGATAGAGAAGGAATGAACCTTTGCAGTTATCGTGGTTCATTGACAGGATTCGGGCAACACCAGAGCCGACATCACCTCCCTATGTGCAAATTAACGGTCATCCTGGAGTTAAATGCAAGGAAGCTATTGAATCACAGACCTGAGCAACATATTTATCGAACCCCAGGCCAAGCATGAGATTATTGAAGATCTTCGCGACATCCACCATCTTGAATTCCGTCGATTGAGGACCGGAACTGAAACCGTAGCCAGGGAGAGAGGGAACCACTATGTGGTAAGGAAGGGTTTCGGGTGTGTACTTTTTGGAGAGAATTTCCAGAATAGGAATGAACTCGATGAAGCTCCCTGGAACTCGCTTCGGCCTTAATTTATCAAGCGGAAAAAGAGACGCACCTGGCCAGCCGTGAAGCATAATCAAAGGGACCGCATCCTTTTTCTTGCTGAACAAAGCCATGAAATGGATATCATGGATATACTCTTTTCCTTGGATTTGGACTGGAACTTTGATCATAAAATGAGGGAAAGAATTCATCCTCTTCTCTTGAGCTCGCCTATGTCCGGCAAGGTGGATATCAGTCGCGTCTCGTTGGAATCTCCTTCCAACTCACCAGTCGAAGCCCGTCTCCCATGCATGCTTAGCGTTCTTCAACCAGTCCATGGACACGCCTAAGGAGTGGTCGGAAGGGTTGCTATTAGTGGCGGTCAGAGTAGGATTTAAATGGGCGATTCTGACAACGATTCTGGACACGATTCTGGAATTCTTTTATCGTGGGAGAATCGTCATGATGCAGAATCGCCCTCCAGAATCGTTGTAGAAGCGCCTCCCGAGGCGCTTCTACAACGATTCTGGACACGATTCTGGCTGTAATTTAATTAAAAGCCGATTCTGAGCGATTCTCACACGATGTTGATGGGAAAAAGAATTCCAGAATCGACGTCAGAATCGTTGTCAGAATCGAGGCGAGAATCGCCCAGAATCGTCTACTCTGACCGCCACTATTGGTGGGTATGGATGGACCGAGTCGTGAAGCCTTGAGGAGCGACTTGAGCTCTGCAACGTCGGCGTCGGGGATGGCGACAGTGAAGGGCTTAGCATCCAGCTTGGGAGGGTTGGGTGAGGTACTGAAATGCGACATCTCGATAGTTTCGCTGATCTGAGAGAGGATGGAGAAAGATTGAAGAGGTGGTGCCCTCTTCCCTTGCTCTTACATTAGTCAGGACGCAGCGTCAATCACGTGGGTGCTGACAGAAGTAAGTTATTCCCGCTACCGTAAGGTACGGGTCTTAGGGAGCCCTAACTTCAGCCACTTGCAGAGCATCACATTTTCGTCATCTATTTTTGCATAAGCACTGATCTCTCTGCCAAAATATGTGGACGGCACAAAAGCCGAATGATTGTCGATGCTAACTCATAATCTTGCTGAGAGCAATCCCCCAAAATTCTCGCCCGATGTCGGATGGACACGTAACCGTCATTCAGCCATCAAGACGTAACTTGCTTTCTCCTCCCATGTCGCCCACATCACTTTCTGCGATCCTCTTCCTCCATTGATCCCTGCTTTGAAATATTTCCCCTGTCTCTTGGCTTGGTTCTGTCTCTGAAGTCTTGGCTTCTCAATTGTCACTTCGGGGTTCTGTGCATTCGATCAGGTGACTCGAGGTTGATAAAATATTTCTGTGCCTTGTTCGTGCCGCGGGGACTGTTGTGCTGGGAACACCGTTGCCAACAAGCACCGAGGAACTGCCGATACACTTGGAACTGGTGTGGGCCAGAGAGGGCAAGCCCGGCCTCCTTGCCGAACGGCTACCTCCTTTCTTTCTGTCCCCGTCGTCACGCTCCAGCATCCTGCGCAGTTCCCCGCGCCAACCTAGTCTACTCATCCTCGCAGTCCAGTGCCGTAGTCTGGGCAAGTCCTTTCGTGTATGCCAAGGGCATTTGTTGCCATATCCTCAAGAACACTGAAGCATTTGACCCTCCGCCTCAAGAAATTTTCGTTAATTAGTTACCACAAGTGGCAAGAACACCACCTCAAATTCTGTCCAAGTACTCGGTGGTATCTCCTTTAACTACCCTTGCCTCAACGTCCTCCGGCAAGGTGTAGCCTTTTTTTTACACCGCATCTGGTTGCGAGCTTTTGATTGTCCTTTTTTGGTGGAGGTGTGTGCAAAATGTGCCGCTCGACCGCTTCAAGTGCTCTGGAGCATTACAGTAGAGTCGCTCGTATGGAATACCGTCGGGAAGGGTCCCCCGGGTATTCCATACGACGGTTATTCCAGAGCACATAAATGGAATAAAAAATTGTTTTATTGAAAGAATTTAGTTTCTACTTCAAGAAGGATGTAATACTTGTCTGAACCTTCGCTTCCTCCACTTCCTGGGCGAGTGCAGAGCGAAATTTGTTAAGATGTCCAGCAAGTGGCAGAGCCACATCCAAATCTGGCCGATGATGCACAATCTTTTGAACGAAAGCGACCGCATCCAAGGCCTCCTCTTGCTGAACTTGAATTCCGGCTCCTGGGAATCTTCCTCGTCCTCCTCCTCATTATCACGCCGCTTGAGATACTCCAGAATCTCCCGTGTCCCCTCATCTCCTTCTGCAAACCGCAAGAACTCTGAATCCAAATCCTCCTGCTCAATTTGCGGATTGAGGAGCTCATCGATTGATGCCTCCTCTCCACGGAGGCAGCGCTCCTTGCGGAGGGTCTGGAGGGCATCAGAAAATGCGCTCTCTGCATCTTTTAGTCGTCGGTCGTTTGCAATGGGGGTGGGCAAACTAGAAGCAGCAGTCGAGTCTTTTGTGAAATTCCGGCATCAGTGCGCGAACGGCCGGTTCAGCGACTGCTGAGTCTTCTTCTGTATGTACAAGGTGAGAGCCCCGCATTTCTGCGGTACTTAATCATGCTAATGTACTCCCAAGCTCGGGTTCCAGATTCGATCTCCTCTCGCATCTGCGCTGCATATTATTCTTGACTCTGACAAGGCAACAACCATAGTTGGCGGTGTGTACTTGCTTTCAATACTTAGTGTAGGTTATGAGCAGTATCATACTTTTTTACCTGACCACTGTCCGAATCTCGAGGACCTGGCAATGTCAGGATTGTGGCGAAATGAAACACCTGTTTCCGGCTTTGATGATAGGCGCCTTTTATGCTAGGTAATCTTGACTATTGATACGTAGTCCGGCTAAGCTGCGTCCTTCAGTATGACCAGATGCCTTCGATATCGTTGGGAACTCAGCTCCATTTGGATTCTCTGCTGCGTCAAACCTAGGGAATGGATTTGCGCTACTTTATTCAATTATTTTCTCCAATACCAGCCTGAGTGCGTGCATCGCAGATGAGAAAACCGGAGACTGTAGCGTGGTCAATGAGCCATGATATATGTCCATTCAAATCGAGCTTCCTGCTCCGGTCATGTTCACAGTGCCGTCCGGTTTTTCACTTCCGCGGCTTTGGATAACCTAGAAATTGGCCTCAAAATACTGAAGCAGAGGTGCGTTGCAGTACATAAATTATAATGCACCAAGTTAATGTTGTCTTTTTATTATTATTTTTGGCTGATCTCTGATATCCATTTGAATTCCGCTTCCATATCCTCCCAGCTTAAATTCAGCTGAGATCAAGATCTAGACATGGTACAAGATAAGAAGGAGTCGGGTATGTGGGATATCGGAAGTTTTATGCTGCCGCGTCGACCAGCTCACATTGGGCCGGCTTCGCATTTTGGATCTATTCTTGACAGTTGACAGAGCTTGAAGACGGGAAGATTCATGGTAGCGGGCTCTGCCGCTTGTCGGCTCTACCCGCCTTATTTGTTGACTGCTGTTGTCGACTTGTTGGGCTCGTAAATTGATGCGAAACCTGGGCCATCGCAATCCGGACAAAAGACTGAGATAAACGTGTCCCCAGAGCCGGTATCGATCTGCATGCGGAACGTCTGCTCCCTGCATAGCACACGCCAATGAGTTATAGTTCCCTTCCGCTGCACAATAGCACTCACGGTGAACCAAAGCTCATATTTAGATAATATATCTCGTGCGCAGTTAAGAGGTCCAAGTCCTCAGCGGACATCTGACGCCGCATCTTGCTGATGGATCGCGACTCATTGAGACCCGTAGAACGCGATTCACCTCGAGGAAAGCGGTGTGCGTTCGAGGCACCATCAAAGCCGTGAGCGAGGGACAGAATTTGAGGTAGAAACGCGATGAGCGTCCGGGTAGTAGGGGTGAGAAACATAGAGGGAAATAGGTGCAAGATATACGATCAGCGAGTGAATGTCAGTAACGGAGCAGTGGGCAGATAAAGGAAAAAGAGGTGAAAGGAGTGTGAGTGATTAATTAGTTTGAGGCGTGGGGGAAAGCAAGAAGGGGACCAGGCAGAAAACCTCGAAACGGCATCCGACCGCCTGCACTCACCAAAATCTTGCTTCGATTAATCAATTGACGGGAAATTCCATGAGAAAATCAGATATACTTAGATTGGCGATGAGGTATCACGTTGGGAGAAAGGGTGATTAAGTATGCATCTTGCAGTTGCCGCTGATGAAGTTGCTTTCCCGTTCTTTCAAATACTGTAGGGAGACTTCCCATCAGAGATGCTCTTCCGCTGATCTTCTGCGTCCAATCTGCATCCGCGGACTATGATGCCTTCACTCGCACGCATGCGAGCTCGCAGCCGGGCTGAAGAGTGTCTGACAACTTGTCAGAAACCCTCGCATTTAAGGCGCACACGCCCAGGATTCTCAGACGGAACAGTGGGTGAGATTAGACAGAAGCAGGCAAGGGAGCAGGCAGGGAGCAGGCAAAGCGTGTGCCATGTTTGCTTCTAGTTGTCAAGGAGTCCTAGCACACGGCGTCCCTCCCGCTCAAGAGCACCGTGACCGATCAATCAACACATGCAGGTGCGTAAACTGCGAGGTTTGGGACCTTTTACCAGACTCATGCGATGATGTTGGAAAAAGATTTTGCGCTCTTATGGACAACAATACCATTCAATTATCAGTCAACGGCGTCAAGGGAACTACCGGCGGCTCGTGCGTGTTACCAATTCTTTCGTGCTGTTCCATACTCGATTCGTTCTTCGTGATATGATTGCTCACATCGTCAGGTCATATCTGATCTCCCCTAATCCCCCAAAAGCCTTATCCTTCTGCGCTTTAACTTCACTCCTTCACTCCTTCATTCTGCTCTGCACAGCTCGTCAGTTTGTTTCTACACTCCAGTTGCAACTCGCTAATAGCCACGAAGGGCATCCAAAGGGCATCACATCATGGGATTCCCTTGTCCTGCTCGGATTACAAGAGCTTTCAGGATCATTATGGTCATCCTCGCTCTTGTCCTCGCCTCCGATGGAGCGGTTGTACCCGCTTCATGATTATTTCCCAGAAGCGGGGGATGAAAGCTCCCTCAAGCCTCAAAACTCACTGATGCATCGACGAGATAGGGATGTACTTGCCCAGCGGTTATCTTCTGAAGGGCCACAGGACGTGGAGATCGTGACTTCGGATGGGAGCTACTATATCAACATTGGGTTTGGTCACCGTGCGTGCCCCTCAATATTCGTAAAATAAACGGAGCACAGATCGTCTTTCTTCCAGACCACAAACGTTACTGGCAACGCTTAATACTGGGCTTGGCGACATTGTCGTCTTCTCCAACCTGTGTGCCGACTGCGCATTTATATATGACCCCACCAAATCGTCCACATCGGTCAACACATCAACATTCCTAACAATCCTGTCCTCCAACGGGTCGATATCGGATGACGGCAAGCTGACAGCTAACCCCGAAAAAGTCGATGGCTACGTCTTCAACGACACGATCCTCCTCGGGGCGCATACAATATCCAGCGCCACCTTTTGTGCGTCGACTCAGCTCAACCTGCAGTGCGTTCACTCTGCGATGCTGAACATGTCTGCATACAGTGGCGCTGGGCCCGGGCGCGTTCATACCACACCCTGCGGCGCTGGGGTTGGGCCCCGCAGGGAGCGCGCATACATCAGCCACCCGCACGCCGTTCTGGCAATCCGTAGTGGCTGCGCAGGGCGCCGCCCTAGAGTTCGGACTCTGGCTGGGGCCTACCACCGAGGATGATGATCCAAATGACTTGATTCCCGACGGGGTTCTCACCCTTGGGGGCATCAATGCATCGCTCTTCACCGGGAGCATCGATTTTTCGAGTATGGAGCCACAGGCGGCGGTTTGGGAACTCGATATTTCAGGTATGCGCCGAGATCGCATAATTTTCGGGATGCTTGACCAGGTGCAGATATAAGCGTACGAGGGAAGTCGATAGGTACCAGTTTGCTGACACGGCGAGTAGTGTTTGATCCAACATTCGAATACATCGTGGGTCCAGCTGCAGACATCGCTGCCCTCTGGGCGGCCGTACCTGGCGCGGCCAACCTGACGGACACGGAACCTGCACTACACTCATTTCGTACGTGTGACAACTTATGAATATCGCAGTCTGCTTATGGAGCGCTTGGTTGGTAGCGTGCAGTACAGTCCTGAACTTTACCGTCTCGTTCGGGGGCCGGACGTGGCTGATCAACGATACGGATATGAGTAGCGGCCCAGTAGCTGTGGGCAGCTCAGAGTGCAAAGGTGTTTCTCATCTCCGATCGCGTCTTAGACCCGGTAGACGATCCAGATGGGACGTGGATATTCGGGGTGCCTTTTCTGGTGCGCCGATAGATTGTTTATTTGCTCGTTGCTGAAGTAACGTCGACATTTTTCAGAGGAACGTTTATTCCGTATTTCGACAAACGCCACTGTCCATCGGGTTTGCAGAGTTATCCACAGTGGCGGGGGGTATCGGTATGTTGTATTCATAACCACGCGATGTGTTTGCAAGGTGCCGCTGTCTCACCGTCTCGTTATGTTCTAGGAACTCCGAACTCATCCATTGCAATCTCCACTATGTCTGGCGCATCAACGGCCTCGATCACTGCTTCCCCAACGCAAGCTCCAACCGATGGTGACAAGCCTCCAAAAAAGCTGGCAAATGCTTATGCAGGTGCGATGCTGGCGGGATCACTTGCGGTATCGCCATACTTCTGCTTCTTGTCGGCGTCTTCCTCTACAAAAGGCGTCGGGCTCATTCCAAACTCGTCCCAGCAGACGAATTCTACACACCGAGGCACGTTACAGTACTCGCAGAATTCACCGAAGCTGCTCCTTCGAGCATGCGCTTGTTGGAATTCCGAGTCCATCGCTCGCTATCTCCGATGCCGTTGTTACGCCGTTGACTGGCGTTGCGGTAGGATGGCCGGATCCGCTGGCGCTGGTCGAGAGACGATCCCGCAGTGTCGCAATGCAAGGGATAAAGCAAGCCCGAATCTGTCTACAACATGCGCAAACAGATGACTAAGCTTGCCCTCGATGGCCGAAACCGCCCGAACGCACTACCGCAGCGTATTAAGGCAACAGATACTGTACCTTTCCCTATCCCCTTCATTTACCTTATTCTGTGTTGTTCTCTCTCCCTTTGGTAAAATACTCTCCAGTTAGTTTAATTTACCTACCTTTAGTTTAAGTAGTTCCTGGCGGATTGTAGTATAACTACTGTGTAGTTTGCGAATGAATCCCCTGCGCGTTTGCGAGGGTCAACTGCTATCTCCCGAGTCAAGGCCGCGGTTACCTTGATTTCAACAGCGCTCGCTGGCTATGACGTCTACCAAGGGAGGCCATGAACATGTATCCCTACCCGGCATAGAAATCGGACCCCCCAGCCATGCTTCCAGCGCTCAGTCTCATGAAGCGCCCTCATCCTTGCCGCCGTTACCGGGTGCTCAACAACCAGCAGATGCAGATCCGAACATACTGCTTACGCTCGAGAATCTGCGCGACGAAATGCGACAGGTGCGTTGGCTCGCGCTCGCTGAGCGTGCGGACACGGGACCGAGCACCGATCCCCCACCAGAGTATAACTGACTCGCTAGAAAGGGATCAGTTTATTTTCAGGTATTGAGGTTTTTTGGATACCATTTAGCTATGTATAATTCTTCGAATATGCATCCTGCCTTCCATTCTCGTTCTGGCTGGGACTCTCCGCGCTCCATAAACACCCCAAGAAGCGTCCGAAGCCAGTAGTGGTGCATGAGTGTAGGGGACGCTGTTACAATCCTTCCCGACGACCGAACGAAAAAATACAGTACGTCTCCCTGAAGAAACGGTCTAAGAAGGCGGCTCAGATTCTGCCCCCGATTCTGAAAAGGACAACGTCGACGACAAGGAATTAAATGTATGGACTTCAGACGACGAGGTCAGTTTCACTGGCCTCCATCCGTTCACACGGGTCGACGCTGGGGAAATGTGATAGATGAAGGTTTGGGGCGAAATGGCGACAGGACCTCCAGCGAAGGCCTGAACCTGAGAGAGTGCGTTACCCGATCCCAGTAGGTACGGGGATGCTCGAACTACCCAGAACCGTGTTCGCGAACCCAGTGATGTGATAAACATAGTTCATCCCTCCGAATATGACGTTATGTTCTTCGCAGAGACCGACATGCCACCTGGCGAGGACGAAGTTGTCGATGTACCGACTGGGTCACGCTGGTTTCTCTCCCCCGAAAACCACTCACGCCGAGGTGGAGGTGTTGCGCTATTCGCAACACACTTACTTTTGTCAAGACGGAACTCAGCTCACCGTATATTGGTCTTGGACATGGGCCCCATCCTGCTCCGAGGAAGACAAATCGCGAAGTAGGGAATGTCATGGAAAAATAAAAAATAAAAAATAAAAAATAACAAAACTGATAGACACTACGGCTACGCAGCACTCAGGGATGCAAAAGTCCGCTGTTGGCGTTGAATGACGCGATGGCGAGTGTGCTCCCCGATGACCGACTATGGGAAAATCCACGGCGGGGGCGAAATACGAATTGCTTGGATCGGAGGTGCGTCACAAATTGACCAGGGTTAGTACATTGTATCTGCAAGCTACCGTCAGAGAATAGTGCGAAGTGACAATTGGGCAAACATACTCTTAAGCACGTCCACATATTCCTTGTCTGATGGAGGCGAAGAACCCGTCGAATCGATAGAGCTCAATGATATCTTGCGTCGCCCGTTTATCTCTACTGCCAGGAGCTGTCCAATGATGTTCTCTAGTTGAGCGCCCATCTCATCTCCAATGGCTTCATCTGCTTTGTCGTGGCCGCGATCACAAGCAGGAAGGGCGCATGCAAAGACCTCCGCATGAGAGCCGCGTGTCTGGAAAGAAGGCCCGAGCTCGCATGCCCTGTACGCCTGGAAGTAAAGAGCGCACTGGAAGCACGAGAGCTTAGAGACACCGAAGTATGGATAGGGGGTCCGTCCTTCCGGAGTCGATGTCGCGATATCGCGAAGATGGAGATCGAGGTGGTGGCGCAACAAGGTGCATTCACAATGAGCAGCGAGAAGAGGGGGGAGCTGGCCATGGTTCGTGTCCACAACTTTTTGAATGCGGTGCCAGAAGAAATCAATGGCACCCTCGGCGAATGAACTGCCCGCGGCATCCGTTGAATACGAGAGCAGCGCACCCGTGAGATACGACCGGACACGAGTTCCAAAATTGGCCATGGATTGGAAGGCAGAACCCGGAGCGGGGTCCGGTGAGGGAAGCACGTTGACATGGAGAGGGATAGAGAGGACGTTGCGGATGAAAGACTTGCGAACCGCTTTGCGGATGAGGACATATTGACTGTAAGGCTTCTGTAGTTTGTCCACATAACGCACCAACGAGGGTGATTTGGCTCCAGCTGCGAACTTCGTGTGAGAGGGCCGCTTCAGATCCTGAAGAGCGGATGACGCACACTTCGCCATTTGGCTTTCAAACGGATGAAGCCAGTAGAAGTCCTCCAGTTTTGACTTTGCAGCTTCGTAAGCTTTAACCCGAAAGCGGAATGCTTTTGCAGCCATGCGAAAATCAGGTTTCTCGACGTCAGGACCTAATCGCTCAAGTATGTCGATGTGCAGAAGATGGGCTGTCATGAGGAACGTCTTCTGGAGCTCTGTGAGATTAGCTTCCTCGGCCTGTGGGATATTTAGTGCGCTAGGTCGATCAATAAAAACGTGGCGTACCTTGGCAATCAGAGGACCCACGAATTTACCCTTGTCCTTGAGCCGTCGCCTGATCCTATCCAGTGATGCCTCCAAGATGATTTCGAAGAGCTCTCCATTCTTCTTTGAATCGTCTTCTGGCAGAACCGATGCATCTTTCATCCAGTTCCAGATGGAGTGGACGAGCTTGGGCACATCCCCTGAACGTGTAGGGCGAACGTTAAAGGCAATGGTCACGATGCATCTTGACTGAAGGAGAGACAAGGATACGGCGCAAACCTGGTTGCTACTAGTAGGTGAAGATCCGACGAGCAGTGAGGCAAGGCCATCGAGCCACTTCTGCCACACCTTGCCATTCGTCTCGTCATCGGAGCATGAGTAGGCAGGTAAGCCGAGCCGTGCCAGATTCTGTTCCATGGGCCGAAGGATGGACATCACCTCCAACACTGATAACGACATGATGGTCTCGGAGCAAGCCTGTCTCCGGTCCGGCGCGCCCATCAGTCTAACGGCATCAGCACGTGGCACCATCCTCCGTTTGCTTCTGCACGATGGACCATCCCTCCCTGCTGTATCCTATCGCTGACCCTGGCTATGAGAGCGACACAGGCGAACGCGATACTCCCACTCTCATGGACTTCAAAACCCGTACGCCAGTCACAGTAGTCCTGTGAGTGCCTCCAGTCGCTTGTGCCAAAGCTAGCATGACCATTCAACCAGCGGAAAGCCGCTGAACAAAAAGGCGAAAGTCATGAACAGAAGGGGACGCGCGATCTGCCGAATCATGTTTGCCCATGGCTGGTCTTACAAAGCGATCGCGTACATCTTCCGCATCTCAGAGGCGTCCGTGCAGCGAGCGGTCGAGAATAAATTTTACAGACCACCCGTGGATAGAATAGAAGAGGATTTGGAACGCGCGGGGCCTGAGTGGAGAGGAGAACTACCACCTCCGATTGAGGACGGTCGGCCGAAGGTGCTTAAAGCAAAGGCTGGTGGTGTGCTGACGTCGCTGCAGCAGGTGCGAAACGCCCTCTCTATCGCTTACTTGCTGACTCGGGTTGAAGCCCAATGCGAGCATCCACCCAGACGCATCGGACGAAGAGGAGGAGGTGCGTCCAGATTGATTTAATCAACCTTCCAGAGGTAACTTTCGCACCTAGCTTCGATATCCGGAGGAGGGATCCTCCTCAAATGCGCGACCGGAGGCAAGTACTGCCTTCCATCCGGCTTGAATGCCATTTGACCACATCCCTTCTGGATCCAGCTTCATCACTCCGAGAGCGAATTTTCGTCAAACGCACAACTGGAGGTAGGCACCTCCCAGATCCAACACCCCGACGTAGAGTCCTCGTCAAAAGCGCCGCCGGAGGTAATTTTTGCCCATCCAGCTATTATACGCTCTGAGCACATTTTTTACTAACCCAGTTTCAGGAGAACGAATATTTGTCCAGCGGACGACCACACGCAAGTCCCTACTTTCATCCTACTGGTCTGAGCGTCATAACATTGCCTCAGCGCACGGCGAAGAGAAAATGCGATACCCGCATCAAAGACCTTGCATCCGAGTACGATAACGACGATGCCGATGGCGAGGCAGGTGTCTCGCGCCAATGTTCCAGCTTGATTGATTGAATTGACCCTTTGTAGATCCCTACGGTTGCGTTCACACCGCACAAGCGCATCCATGAAGCCGTGTACACATCCGCGTTCGCGCCGCCGACGCCGCCGCCGAGTGCCAGCAGGACCCCGCACCACAGCGACGTACTATTGAATCGTAACCAATTTCCGGCCAAGAAACCGCGGCGCACCGTCGAACTACTGACTTCTCCTTCTCGACCTACGGTTAGTGCTGTCCTGCCTGTCCCCCATTCTGGAGTTGGCTGATTAATCGGGTAGAGCCAGGACTCTACGACGGCTTTGCGGGTGGGATTATCCGCGGCATCGCATTCACAGTCACCGGTATACGCACCGCATTCGGATCCCTCTCGGCTTCCGGTTCATCCTCAGGTAGGCTCATCATCATTTTGTTTTGTTCCCGTCGCGACTCCGACTCCCTTCCCTCAAGGACACCCCACTCCGTGGCATGATGCTCCCCCCTCGATCTCTCCCTCTTCCCCGCGTCTCCCCACCCAACCCCTCGACCAGCACCAGCACCACTATCGAACCCCCCCACGCCCTCCCTCCCGGAGCTCCTCAAAACCGTCACAGAAGCGGATTTCACGCCGTACCTCCCCCTCCTCGCAGCGCAGGGCTTCACTGCTCCGCGCGTCGCCGCACTCGCGCGTGCCGGGTGGACGGTGCACGAGCTGCACGAGGGGCTGGAGAGGCTGCTTCTGGGCCGCGTGAGGGGGGCGCGCGGGAATGACCGCGTACGCGCTTGTGCAGTTTGAGGCTGCTGTGAAGAAACTAGCGAAAGGAATGGGGGCGGGGGCGGCGATGTCGGTACGTCCTAATACCTCTCCTGGATACACTCTGCCCTATCCTCTTTCCTCTCTGTTTTGCATTGTACTGGCTGTGTCAGGGCTGACGTTGCTATGTCGTGTATTCAGCCCCCGCTCCCGCTCCCCCCACCCGGGGTCAACCCTGCAAACAGCGGCACCACACTCCCGCTCTTTCTTAAGAACGTCATGGGGCTCGACCTCTCTGCGCACGTCCCGTTCCTCGAGGTGCAGGGGGTGGGGATCGCGGCGCTCAGCAAGATGCGCGCGAAGTACGAGTCAGACGCGGACCCGGCGCGGCTGAGAGACGAATTGGAGGTGAGCTTGCTCGACGAGGACGAGGACGAGGAGCGATGGAGCGGAGGGAAGGGCGTCAGCCCGCTGGAGGTGGTAGCGCTGGAATTTTCTATTCGGCGGGGCTAAGGCGCAAAGCAGATGGGTTCCTTTTCTCGGAAGGGGTGGAATATGGTTGATTGTGTATCTTATATCTAGCGGCTGTTTCTCACTACTAGTGTCTGTACTGGCGTGCCGCGAATTTATTCGCACCGAAGCGGGAAAGCCGAATAGTCGGAATGGTCGGCCCCATCAGCCGCTCCTTGCCTCCTGCCCCACCATCTTGCATGGCGCGGCGAACCGCACTTCCATCCATAGTCTGTTCTCTCCCATTATCGTCAGCAGGCTGACAACTCGATGATCAAAGATGCATACCGGTAGTACCGGGCTGAGCCTGCACTCTTCTGTCGGGTGTGCGTTCTTTGCGACAAATCTCAATTGGCGTTGGATAGGCGTATACCACCCGCTTCTTTCTCTCTTACACCCATGAGGTGACAGTTCTCAATCCTTGCGAAGCTCTCGTTCAACTTGATCATCAAGCTATTTTCTCCTGCGAGTGCCATCTGGCCAAAGGATCAATGTCGGTCAGGGGATACCGCGTTATCAACCTTGGAAGTCACATTCAAATACCTTCGGCGTTATGCTGATTGTATTTTAACCCTCACCACACATGCTGCGATGGGATCTTCGCGTGGCTTTGGTTCTTCTTGTCAAGATAGCGGCTGATGCAGTCATCCAGGTGATCGTCGCCTTGTGGGCATGGAACTATAAAGGGTCTCTGCTTCGCGGCCGCAGCCACAACACATATACTCTTGCCAGCCACCATGCGAGTTTTGGCTTGGATTGTGTCGCTCGCGACGGTCTCGTCTGTCCTGGCGGCGAAGAGCGCTGGACAAATCCCCATTCGTGAAGGAGTGATTGGCGGCGTTACGACCACCAGGTCACCAACAGTCAAGGAGGAGACGCTGCAGCCCCTCGCCACAACTCCGGGCGCGCTGCGTGTGGTGGAGAACTCTGGTATCTGCGGTTTGTGATGTCCCGAAATACATCTCTGGCTATGCTGATCGGGGAACCGTCAGAAACCACTCCAGGCGTATCTCAGGCATCAGGCTATGTGATCTGACCTCTACGAAAAGCATTTTGTGCGTGATTCTCTTCCTTCTTACCACTCACACCCGCTATATTTGAGTTATGCAGCTTCTGGTATTTTGCTGCCCGGAACAATCCGGCGACCGCCCCTCTCTCCCTCTGGTTCAATGGCGGTGTGCGTGTTTTCTTCCCGCGCTGTTTTCCACCCGCGCATCCATCTCCCATTGAAATCGCTATCCATAGCCCGGGAGTTCTAGCATGATTGGTTTGCTGCAAGAACTTGGGCCGTGCCGTATCACCAACAACAGCGCCTCAGTCACCCTCAATCCCTTCTCGTGGAACAACAACGCCAACTTGCTCTTTATAGACCAGCCCGTCGGCGTCGGCTTCTCTCACGGGACGGAAAGCGTTGGAACCTCACAAGCAGCGGCGGCGGATGTGTGGACCTTCCTGCAGATCTTCCTTAAGGATTCGCGGTTCTCAAACCTTGCGGCGAATGATCTTGCGATTTGGACTGAATCGTAAGTTTTTTTCCTCGTGGTTCTCGCCTTTCATTGGTTTGATCACAAACGTGAAGGTACGGCGGACACTATGGACCTACCTTTGCTGCGTACTTCCTCTCTCAGAACACGGCTATCACCGCGGGCACTGTCAGCGGGTTGCACCTCAATCTGAAGACGTTGGGTGTCGGGGATGGATTGACGGTGGGTATTTCTTGGGATTCTTATTCGGATAGTGTTATCTCACTGTGACCAACTTGCACTCGCAGGATCCCATTTCGCAATACCCCGGCTACATCACCTACGCTGGCTCGAACCCCTATCACCCGCTCGTGTCCTCGACCGTCATCGCGCGCGCAAACACTTCTTGGAATACCGCTACAACCGGATGTAAGGCTCGGGTACGTGTCGCTCAAACATACCTAACCTCGGTGATCCTAGTTAACCACGACCGTGTAGATCACAGCATGCAACAACGGAGGCTCGAACTCCGTGTGCTCCGCCGCCCAGAGCTTCTGCAACAACAATATTCTGTCGCCCCTTGTTGGGTCCTTTGATGTATGTCGGTCTTTCTTCCACCCTGCATCACGATCTTGGGCACTGGGATTAAATTATTCGTTAGGTCTACTACGTCCCCTCGGGATCGAACGATCCCTACCCGCCTGACATCTCCTCCTACCTCGCCTCCATCCGCACCAAGATCGGCGCCGAGGTTACCTGGCAGGAAACGAACACTGACGTCTATGATAACTTTGCGGCCACCGGTATGTTTGTCTGCTACTACATTATTATTCTATTGTGGATTTCACGGGGAAACGATGCTAATGAGTTTGACAGGCGATTGGATGCGCAGTTCCCTTCCAGATCTTGAGCTCGTCATCAACTCGGGCGTGCGTGTGCTCATATATGACGGGGATGCGGTACGTATATTCATTTCACCGTGGTGTGGCGAGCATGGTTTTTTTTGAACTTGATTGGGTATTTAGGACTACATTCTCAACTTTAACGGTATCGAGGCGATGGTAATTCTCACATTTGGGGCCAACCTTCAACTTTTAACTTGATACCAGCTCGCAACTCTCAACACCAAATTCAGCACCGAGTTCAACCAGCAGGCGTTCGCGCCTTACAAAGTCAACGGCCTGCTCGCAGGACAGTTCAAAAACGCTGGGACATTGTGCGTTTTTCCAACATCCTGTCTGTGACCAATCTAATAATGTGCGCGCTCGTAGCTCGTACGTCCGCATCTACGGTGCGGGGCACGAAGTTCCTGCGTACAAGAACGGGACGCTCGCGGTTGGGCAGGCAGCATTCCAGTTCTTCACGCAGATCATGTCCAACCAGTCTTTGTCGTCGACGTGATGCGAATGGGAGGAGGAAAGGAAGTTCGAATGGGATGAGAGTTGAATGTACGTAGAATGAATGATTTCAGATTGATTGATGTATTCTTTTTCTGGGAATGTACTGTCTCTTCAAGCATTGATAACGAGGTTTTGAACTCGGTTGTAAGCTAACTCTCTGACTCTGCTCTACAGACTGCGACGCCGCCGTAGAATTGGGATACAATAGTTCCACGAGTTTGCCGAATCTGCTGAGACCCTGAATTTCACAGCAGCCGAAATGATGCAGCAGCCATAATACTCCGCTAATCACTCAACGGGAAGTCTTGGCCTGCACAGCGCCATGGCTAGAGGCACCGAGGTCAACTTTCTCCAGCTTTTCCCTTCATGCCGGGACGATCATTCAGTGATGGCCAAGGGGCAGTCGGGATCCGAATTCCGGATATGGGGAGGGGGGGGGGTCCCGACCAGGTCCTTAAAAAACTTTTTATAGTAGATTTTGAAATAGGTTCAAATAGCTCAGAAACCACCTCAGAACTGTTCCTGAGGATGCTGCGACCATTCTGCATCATTTCTGTTCCATTGAGAGACCATCCGGCTTAAGCCCGAACAGTGCCGAACCGATTTGGGCCGATCACACGCGCACGTGCACGAGAGAACTATTTTCGCTTCCTCCACGAGCCAAATAATGCCGAAAGCAAAGAAGAACCAAGCGGTGCATGGGTTGGCCGACAGATTCCATGCCAATAAAACTGATCACGGAAGTGGAAAAGGGTGACACATCAAAAGTTGCCGAGTGTTCGAAAAAAGGGTGTGAGATGCGCTGGGTTCGTTTCAATCAACTCTTATAAATTTAACCTCCACCTGACAAACAAATTTCAGTTTCACAGCGAGTGCACTGACAGTCTCTCAGAGAAGCTGCCAAAAAACTGGGCCTGCAACTTGTGTTGTACCGCAAAACGGCATCGAGCTGGATTGTAACTACATCTTGTGCTGCGTATGAAGAAAAAGAAAAATAGAAGATGGTTTGAGTGGTCGAGTAAATGCTTATTGAAAGCCACAGAGAGTACTGGATTGCCAGGAGCACTGAAATAGCGGGCCAGAAGAAGCTGGAACGGTTTCGCGGAGGAGATAAGAACACGTGATTCGTGACAAACTCCTTCCCGATTTGGGGGGGGGGGGGTTAGGTCCAGGCCCTTAAATTACTTTTCGACGTCATATACGAATTTCGAATCCCGACTGCCCCTTGGTGATGGCCGAATGCAGTATTCTCACGATGACACGATGATACGATCAACCGCGCCTTGGACTCGACCACCACCGGCAGTTTCCCAATGGCTCTTTTCTCCGTCAATCAGGTTTTATGGAGGCCATTAAGGATCTAGATAATTGATCCCCAGGCCTGGGCACCACGGAGGCAGAAAGTACCGGGCGGAATCGCTGGCAGTGGTTTCATTCTCATTGCCTATCGATCTCTGCAGAACCTCGATATTTCTTCCGTTCTTGAATACCATATCAAAACCTCGGAGTTCAAAACCCGAAGCCAGAGGCCGGCAATTGCTCAGAAGTTTTAAAATAGATGCTAACGCTCACACTTCATCTTGTCCTCGAGGTTCCTCAATCTTTCTTTCCTCTCCCGCAACACAAATTTCGTGGGCGTGGGCCTTTTTTCACCTCCTGGGTCTAATGGTCTAATATGTAGAAGAGCTCATTTGAGTTGCCATTTTATTTCTCGCAAAACCAGTGCCGACTAAGAACCGCGGCCCACCAAGAACAACAGAGAAGGAAGCAAACTGGTCCACTGATTTTCCGCTGTGATTCTGTTTTGCATTTCAGTGTGTATCTGGTTTAATCTCTCCTTAGGACAATTGCTTGGTCCAGCCTCCCATGATCCCTCCCAGGATTCCTGGAAAACACGGATTGAACGATGCGCTTTCAAGTTTCCTCGTATCGTTTGTGGAATTTTTGGATCTCACTATCCACATCAGGATCACTTGTCAACTCCCTTGAACGATGTCCCATATGCCGAGACTGAGAACCATTCAATTTTACGTCTGCCAACAACATGTTGTTGGAACAGGCTTCGAATGCTTCACATTGCCAAATAAACACTTCTTTTCTGCTGTTTCCCTGTTTGCTCACTCCTGGAGCCAGTCAGTCTCTCCCACTGGCTCTCCTGTGCCTCGTGTCAATCCCCTGCGTTGATTCAGCCCACACCATTAAACATCACCAATGGCCTCAGACAAAGAAATGCTCCTCACTTTTTGTACACAGATGAAGCTCCACCAACAACAAGTCGAGCAGGACGAAAGGTTTCAGAGTTCTAATAAGCATACCGAGCGAGTAGCGTGGAACACTCACATGGAGCTCTCTCTTTCCTACAAGTACGTCAATTTTTCATTCAAACAGGGGCGGTTTGAGGACGACCCGCTGTAAGGCTCGAGGAGTGCTCACAACCGGAGAAACATTGTACGCCTGCCGTGGCGGGGGATCAAGTGTTATTGAGTGGTAGACTACTGTCTATACTCTTCAAGAGACTACCAAGGGCCGGATATTCCGTGCCCCCGTGCAGTAGACTCCTTCGAACTCCGGATATCCAGAGAACTGAGCAGACTATAGGCCGAAATGACCTGTCGTGATAAGGACATAAGTGTAGCGTAAAAAAGGGGAATCGTGTAGTGTTATAGTCGCCTAGTGCCTAGTGTGTGTGCCAGGCTAGGCGATACCAGAGCTCGTGCCTCTATCAGTGCCTCAGAGAGGGCTGGAAAGGCGCTTTGAGCGATGTGGTGTAGTGGTTTGTGATAAAAGATAGATAAGATCAGGTGACGACTGTACATGTGACTTGTAGCTAAAGAGTAACTAAAATATGTATATGATCCCTTACACCCGCAGCCAGCATGGGGGTGGAACAGTATACACATCACCGATGCACTGCAGGATGCGGCGCTGCGAACCAAGGAAATTATGGGCGACCTGATCGCACTGGCTCTCGAGACTGGAGTTGTCCATGGTGACATCGAGGCGGACTGGACAGCACTCAAAATGGAGAAAAAAAGGGAGCTCATGCTGGAGGGCCTCTACAGAGGAGCTTGTGCCGCTCCACGCAACAACACGACTGTACTTTGTACCCGAAATGACCATAGCCGGACTCGTGGGCAGCGGCGAACATAAATTGATCAACTTGGTACACCTACGCGTTGGTGGATGGATTCTACTCTATTCACGCGATTTGCCCGACAGTTGAAGCGTCTCATTTCACACGTAACGTGAAGGAACTGTTCCTTTTCGCTCATCCCTTCGTGGATTACGAGTTGTGGCACACAGATAGTGTGCCCGACGAACTCGAAGCCCAGATGTATATCGCGGGGCTGTTGCGCAACTTCTATATCTTGGAAACCCTCTTCAGCATTTTACAGGCTTTTGTGCGTCCGCAGGTTGAATCGCTCGATCTCGACACCTCATTCCGTTCCCAGCTGGGCCTTACTCCCAGGAACATTACCCCCTCTAACCAGCATGAGGTTCGGTGCTTCAGAGAATGAACCGAGGACGAGCGCCAGTGCATCGCAAACAGCCTCTCGACGGCTCGGACCATCGGCTGAATAGCACACGAACCAAGGATCCAACCTAACCCTGAAGTCAACGATGAGAGGAAGATATCAGCACAAAATCTGACGCTTTCGCTTCTCAATGGCTGCACCCGATGTAAGGCACGCCAATAACTTGGGTCGATTCTCTCACGTCTCCAGCACTGAGTAGGATATACCGTTGATCCAAGGCGACCATATGAGGATTCCGAGTTGACAAACATGCCAAGTATCGATACTGATAATCTGTTCGGTTCAATCACATACAGATTTCCTGTTGTTGTGTATCCTTATGGTTGACTCAGCCAGGCTGACCATGTATCGAATTGATATCCGCACCGGTGAGAGATGGAACTATGGGCGGTAAAGTGTGATCTTTTCGAATCGCGTTTCACCCGCATGAAAATGGTGTAGTTGGTTATCACTTCTTTCTAACGGATCGGGCGAGTTTTACGATAACATCAATCAGGCCTAGGGGCGTCAAGCCGTGTCAGCGCTCACCGATCTCGCCCGAGACCAATGTGATGTCATCATACATAAATAAAAATGGCGGAGGCCGATTTTACTGCAGAATTTCATTCAATTCGGCACGGGTTGTGACCCGTGACCCAAATACCGATTCTGCACTTCGGCAACCAACGGATTTTGGTGTGACACCTCCGAAAATTCAGCATTCAAGACGAAAAATTTCGAAAATTCTGCCTTTTTTGCACCTCCAAGGGAGATTTGGCTCCAATGTCACACATTGTACATTCGGCACTGGGCGCTGTGACCCGTGACCGAGACCAAAATTCATCGCGGCACAGGGGGTGCGTGATGCGTGACCGCCGAATTGAATGAAATTCTACAGTATTTTTATTTTTGGCGTAGATTGAAATGGGATAGAACCCAGCTGGTGATTAGATCTTGAAAACAACGAGAATAGAGCTAGGGGAAGTGAGTTATATGCCCGCATACGCACAGGTTAGTGATGGACACTGGTGGCTTTCAACAGCTGCTGATCTCCAATATTATATAATGTAGCTCGGCAGCATCTCGGCAAAGCTCTTGAAAGCCAGCAGCTTTCGTTTTTCCAAGCCACCAGATTCCAATGTCCTTGTGGCTTTACCAAGTCTGACAGCCCTCTAGGATACCACGGGAAATTTTGCCTATTTTGCCACTTTCAACCATTTCCATGCAAAAGCCATTGGATTCCGATGGCCTCCATTAGATTCCGATGGCTTTTCGTGTTGACTTTTGACAAAAGTAGGTTATTGGGCTAGAGACATGATATGTTTTGTACCACAAAATCTGGTAAGTAGTTCTAACAGTCCTGGGCACACATCAGGTTATCAAACTCGGACCCATGTTGAAAGGAAGCCATCGGAATCCAATGGATTCAGCCCAGAGCCAATGGCTAGTAGGAATCCATCGGAAGCCACTGGCTTGCATTATCATTTGAGTAGGTAAGCAAAAGGAATTTTTTAAATTCCTGGGACCGGTTTAGGTTCCAGGTCTCCGTAAAAAATAATGCATATGTTTATTTACTTATATGGACGAACTCACCTGACCCCGGTAACTCCCGTGTGTCCCGCCTCCTCAAATCATTAAAGTGTGTTTCCCGATCATGGATTACCAATATGGCAGATGCCGGCCCCCGTCCTCTCTAAAAAACAATAAAACACATTTCCTGATTGTGGATTACCAACACGGCATACCGGACGCCAGCCCCCTCCAAAACCATTAAAACACATTTACCGATCGTGGATTACCAATGTGGTAGATGCCGACCCATCACTGTTACAACCCGGGGATGTGTCGGCAATGTTGCCATCACTCCCCTACTACTGTCTCGGCTCGGCTTCCGGCGGCCATTTCATGAACCAGCTACCAACCGGCTAGTCCCAGGTTATGACTGCCCCTGTTTCTCCTGCGCTGCCTGCACTTCCCACTTCCTCCTCCGCTGCACTCAGCGGCTCCCTCCACCAGTGTTGTTCCATCCCAGCATCAAAGAACTGGACGAGGTCAATGAACCTCACAGTGCCCCTCCACTTCAGTTTTCCAACCATATACTGCAGGATTCTGATGAACCCGACCTACCCCCCACTTATGACTATGCAGACTGGCCCAAATTCAAACACCCTCCGGCCGCTCACATGGGCCCGCAGCCGACCCATCCCACCCTCTTAGTCTGTCCAACTCCTTTTACTTTCGCACTTGTTTGCCTGTTATGCATATTAACCTTCTCCCAGGATAACACGCTGGCTCCTGTCACCAGAGAGACGCCGCCAGGGAATACCAACCAAATTGCCGTACCTCTTGCAGTTGTCTCTGACGCTCATGTGTTGGAGATTAAGCGGGGAGGGCGAGATTAGAAGAAAGAGGTAGGTTAGGATTGCAATAGCACTTTTGGTTAGAAGGCTGCTTCAGAGCAATCAGATGCTCTAGCAGGATAGTACTGTGAGCTTATATACTACAAAAGTTGTAACTAGAATATTCTACATGTATCTACAACTGTCTGTATTACTAATGATCTTATCAACCAATTGCCCGAAGGCCGAGCTGCATTATTAATCCCAACATCATGGAGAGGATCAAGGTGTCTTACCATCTGTGGTCGCCCCTGAACGTTTGGCTCCAACATCCTTCGTCTCAGACAATGACCATGTCAGCACGTACCTGCTCAACACGTCTTTCAATTTTGTGGAGATCCTCAGCCCCATGACATTACGAATGCACAAGGCGGTCGATTTCGGAATAAAGTTCATTGCTGCTCATGCTGACAGTGTATCGTTATTTGTTTCCATGTATGCCCATTTGATGAAGAAACAGCTCACCTCGTTGTGCTGGGCTCATCGCCTTTTTCCACCTGATTAAACCTCTCCTACTGGAGACCCTCCTGAAGCACACGTGTAATCCGTCATGTGCGGGCCACTCTTTGGTGTTTATTTTTGTGTGGACTTAGAGCACCCGATTGAAGGTTGTTGGACCCAAGACTGTTAATGCTGTTAAGGATGCAGAGGCCCACCGTCATACACAATTTGTTCTCAATGAACACAAAGATCCCCAGAGATACGACATCCACAGGGGTCCCCTCAAAGAAGCCGTCGGTAAAGCGATTGAGGCGGCTAGGGACCATTTCCCATTTATTGCCGACCTGTCCCATTGCCACGGGATAGTAAAGCAGTGGCAGGCAGAAATGAGCCCGTTCGCATGGATTCCAGCTCCTTGTGCTGTATGTGGACGGCAGGCTAAGAAGTCGGATCTGACACCTTGCAATTCATTGCATTTGAGCTCTCTTTGCTCAAGAATCCCGTGTTGCCTGTCGCAGCAACTGAAAAATTGGGAATTGGTTGTGGTGTCAGTCGGTCCCAGGGATGCGCAGAGCGCCGTTTGAATTCAAGACTCGTACAATCCATTGGAGGCTGGTGGATTCGCATGCAAAGCCGCTGGAGGCCGGTGGAGGCATGGACATCGTCAGATGGAAGCCGATGTGGGCCGCCGGCCCGGGTGACCTCCCGTGCGGGAATATTCACAAACAGTACGTTAGTACTGTTGTGCACTATAGTAGACGTCCAAAAGTGCCATAAAAAACGTGACACGATTTTCAATCAAGCTGACGTGGTATCAAAGCCTGTGGTCAGAGCAATTATGAGCGGCGTCTTCTGGACCACTCTGCTCTATGTAATTTACAAAATGTGTCCATGAACTCTTCAACTGTTTGTGCCCCGCCGCTTGCCGGCCTCTTACCATCATTTATTACTGGAGGAAGTTAGGCTCGTCGGACCAGCCGGCCCGTGGATTTCACATGGCTGAGCTCCTGTTTTGGTGGCCCCGCCAATCCCAAAATCTTCCAGAAGGTGTTCAGTTGTATATGGATGATTTTTGATGCTCTATCAATGAGTTCCAACTTGTTTTCCAGGTGAATAAACCCATATATTAGATCGAGTTTTGGCCAATTACAAGGGGGGATAGTATATAAGTATGCTGCCATGCTAGAACGAATAATTCGGGGCATTTATCGTGCAGAATTAACGAGTTTCGTCGCCGTCTTCCCAATGTGGCTGTGTTTATTCATCAATTGGATGCTGTCCATGCATACGCCGTCGAGCCGTTGAAGATATCTGAGGGCCAGATTAATCACTGGAAGCTTAGAGTATCATTCTGCAAGATTTTTCAAAATTTAGGTAGTGTTGAAGTTCAATTAGGCGCAGTGCGGGCCCAACCAGCATAATGACTTGCAGAGCGAGTGAGTGGGCCGGAAACTTAGGATAATTGATAGACGGTCTAGTGGTGTATGAGACTTACATAGTAGTGTATGAGGCTTTTTCAATGGCAAGAACGGCCAGCGGCGCGCGAACGAGCGCGAGATGATTCATGAATGGAATTGATGGCATTGCACAGCCACATCGCGCGACGCATCTCAAGCCAAATTCTTCAACTCCGGGGCGGGAAACCACAGGATGGCTCAGTTTAGCATGCCAACGTAGTTGCATATTGTACCCCCCCCTCATTGTGCAAAATTTAGAGGAAACCATGTTTTTATTCACCCGAAAAACATGTCTAGACCTATTGATAGAGAATCCAAATAATCCATCCTCAAGTAAGAAACTTCCGGAATATTTTGGGCACTTTTCGACGTTTTCAAGTCCGCACTCTTCATTTGACGGGCCCACCAAAACACGCGACATGCCCAGTCGGTACCCAAGCTTGCCTCCTAATTGTTCGAATCTTTGATCTTCTTGATATCTCCGTGTGCTTATATGGTTGTGATTGCGTGACGCGAAGCTTGGGACCAACTGGTTTTACGAGTCTAGGGGGGAGTGGCAGGGAGTGGCCATTTTGAAAGCGATCCCCACTAAGCAACTTTACGTCATGACATCATTGCGTCTCCATTCGAATTTCGGTCTCTTCGAGCGGAATATGATCCTCTGGGTGGATCACGTTTTCGTCATTCGCTATTATCGCGATTTGATTATCTCGGAGAAATCAGGCCAGCGATTTTATATTTGCAAATGAAACACGATATGGTACACGTCTATCCCGGCTGACATCGGAATTCTAATGTTTTCCAATGAATTCCGAAGAGCCGTATAATCATTGGATTCCGAAAGGAAAACTTGGCAAATCCACTGGTTTCCATCAAATCCTCTGAACTTCCAGTGGAAATGATGCATCAATGCCGGCCATGTCAGCTGATGCCATCTGAGTCCATCGGAATCCAATGAATATACGCCCCATAGAATTCCGATGTCAGCCGGGATAGCCGTGTACAGGAATACCTGGGAACTCTCATCGTTGCTCTGTCTCGGGCTCAAAGGAAGACACAGCGGAAGAGTTTGATGGTAGTGCCCGATTGGGTCGATATACCAGGTGACGGCGTTGAGTGTCCATTTTGGGGACAAGACTCACACGCACATCAAAAAGTCTGCGGTCCTCTGGTCGGCAGCTAAGCCAGTTACCAAACTATCATCGCTAACAAGGCCTCGCCAGAAAACCAGGCACAATAAACAAAATCTCAGCGAAAGCGGCGAGGAGCGAGGACACAGCATGTTCACGAAGGCTTTACGGGATGGTTGGGTTAATGTTTCGATGTTTCTGACTGGACATAGATATTGGGTTCCGAACATTTAAAATTTCATAATGTATCCTCAATCTCCATCTCGGGCCATTCACCGATTCAGGGGTAACAGCTTGGCGGCCTGGCCCACGTGATTTTCACAGTGCAAATCGTCAAAAAGTGCCGAGCGTCATATGCGGCCTGCCGGCCGACACGGTTGCGTGGCCTCTCGCTACATTCATCCGATTCTTTGCGCTGGGACACCTGCTTCTGTCTTCACCTACACCCATCCACGGACTAATGGCATCTATCGCGGCGCACCTGTTTCCCCCGAAGTTTCTCCCCGAACGGGATATGCCAGATCTGTCCGGGAAGGTACTAGTCTCTCCCGCTTCGTTCCTTAGATCCCTGAAAGTCTACCAGATTGCACTCGTTACCGGAGGTAACACCGGTATCGGATAGACTCATACCACACCGTGAAACAGCTGCTTCTCAAGAATGCCAAAGTGTACCTCGCCGCGCGGTCACCGGACAAGGCAGCTGCGGCCATAAAGCGTCTTGAAGAGGAAACAAAGGGCAAGAAGGCGATTTTCCTGAAGCTTGATCTCGCCGACCTGTCGAGTGTCCGGAAAGCAGCGGAGGGGTTTTTGGCGCTAGAGAGCAGACTGGATTTGCTGTTCAACAACGGGTACGTCAACAGTCAGAGTTGGATTATTTCCCTACACGATACTGATTGAAATTCAGCGGCGTAATGATCTCGCCGCCGGAGATGCTCACAGCGCAGGGACATGACCTCCGTCTGTGATTCTTCGGATACCAAATTAGTTAACTCATTTGTCGGCAGAATTCGGCACCAACTGCATTGGACACTTCTTCTTTACGGAACTTCTGGTATGCGCATTGATGCATCTAACCCAATGCACGCATCAATTATCACGTTCATTCAGCTTCCTGTCCTCCTCAAAACACACGCCGAAACCGGCACGCGCGCGCGCATCATGCACACTTCCTCGATAGGACACCAGTTCGCGCCTGGGCGGGGCTTCGAGCTTGTCAGCCTCAAAGGTGGGCCAGAGCGCGATGCGTGGGTGAAGAAGGCCGGGAATACCATGGGACCGTGGTGCGTCTCTTTTTTTTCGTTTTATCCTCTTCCATTCCTTATGCATTCGTGCTCCCTACTCGCATCCTGACACTACAATCCACGTATCTCGACTCAACTCTTTGCCTCAACTCTTTGCCTACCCACCCGACTCCAGTACATATCCAACATATCTTTGTTTCCCTTCCTACCCTCTCCAATCCGTTGGTTCAATGCGTATCTGATAAATCCATACTAAAACATCCTGCGGCAGGCGCCTCTACGGCGAGAGCAAACTCGGAAACATCCTCGTGGCGAACTACTTCGCCCGTGCACACGGCGACAAGATCGTCTCATTTTCGCTGCATCCCGGAGGGATCAAGACCGAGTTGGGGAGGTGTGTGCTGCATTTTAAGCTCGACTCACCTGCCTCTGCCCAAACTACTCACACCCCCGTTTACCCCAATTCCCTCGCTCCCCCTCTGTGTCCAAATCGCGAAAAGAGGCGTTCACGCTGACGAAACTGACATCCAGGCACGGTGGAACACTCCTGCAGGTCGCAGGAAATCTGTTTGCGTATCCTGCTCCGTGCGTGCTCTGTCTTTCCTTTCGTTCTTCTCTATGTTCAGAACGAGTTTGTGCTTTCCTAACTTCTGTTTTCTTTCGGTCTCGAGTTCGAGTTACGCCTTCTTTCTTTCGAATTCTGTATCTCTCCTTGTTCTTGTCATAAATTAACGAACACGGTAGAATGGGCGCGTACACACAGCTATGGGGCGCGACGATTCCGGAGGAAGATGAGGTTCAGGGGAAGGTCTGATTAGCTTCTTCGCCATCCTCTGTTATCCTGCTAATACAATTTGCGCTCTAGTACCTCGTCCCATGGGGCAAGATCGGCAAGGTCGACCCGCGTGCATCGGATCGCGCGCAAGAGGATGAGGTGATTGCTTATGTGAGAGAGCAAATCCAGGGGTTCTAGAGCTGGTGTTTTGATCTGCAGCTGAGAGTAACACAGTAATATGTATATTACCGTACCTCCATCTCGGCAATCCGACCCGTTATACAGTTACAAAGGATAATTCTAATGGGAAACCCGGTTCCCCGCGTCTTATTGGGAAACCGGGATTAACGAGAAACCCTTTGATGCCGATATCATGCTGGACACACTGCCGAGTAATGCCGAGAGGCCAATTTCTTGTTGAGTCTGTGTCGAGTGCGTGTCAGCGGCTGCTCAGAAATTTGTCCTATGTTAGGATGCGGGTCTTTCCATCAAGCCCTGCGCCAACACCCAATGTTTATCAATTTTGTGTACTTCCTTCAATTTCGAGTAAATTGATGGATTTCGAACCATGACAGCGGAAGCCAACTTACCGGGATGTTCATCAGTTAATGGCTCTATGTAAACCTGTGGTTTGGGATGCTTGCGTGGATGCGCATCGATTTCGTAGACCCGAATGGGAGCATCTGGAGTGGGGAGTTCTAGCGATCCGCAGAATCTTTGATGGCCGACTGATTGAAGTGATTGCCGAGAAAGGTTTCACAACAGACAAACAAGAGAAGCCTTGCTTCACTCCGGTAGATGGGGAATCAGGTAAGGTCCGGAATCACATTGGAACTCAAAACGAAAGAACTTGTGTGGGTGATGCTCTCAGAGCCTTTGCTCGTGAGTCGTCGAGATAATACCAATGAAATATTACAGACATATGGTGAAGATAATGAACAGAGGTGAATGGTCAAGTAATTTCCTCACACGCATGTTGTATAAAGGACAACCGAACCCCAGCAGTAGCCTGATAATTGTGGGGAGGGAAATGCTGAAATAGATGTTATGCATGTGCTGCATGCTGGCAAGGTTGATGGGACCGGTTGCCTATGTTGAGTGAGTGAGTTTGTAAAGGAAGATTCTGGATAGCATACCCAGATAATACACAGCACAGCTGGATCTCCCAAAGGAGAAGTGGAGAGGTGAGCGATGAAATCTGATGAAGTGCCCTACATTGTGCATTTGTCCTGGGGGGCAAAAGTGGTTTGTGGTTGAATATTTTGCGAGGAAATCAATGTTGAGACACATCATACACCCTGATGAACTGTCTGGAATCTGACTATACCTAAACACCGCATATTTTGCGCGTTTCAGGAATAGTCTGATTACAGTATAGGCTTATTTATAAGGACTAGTATACAGTCTTGGTATAGCCAGTTGGGATGTGATCACAGAGTAACGGGCACAAGGGGTAGGGAACTACCCTGCAGACCGGCAGTTCTCGCCTCGAAAACTGTAGAGAAACGTGTAGCCCACAAACCTCTCAAGGGACTATTTCTGGACTTATTCCCACATGATGGAATAAGCTGGAGGTACTAATGACAAGGGTATATGGGAATAGTCTTATTTCTGCACCAATAGGCCATGCACCTTCCATGTGATAGACGTCAAGGTCCAGGGATATACATTCCAACAAGGTTCCGGGATAAGCAAAGGTCGGCTAAGGCGATCTGATGGGATTGTTCTTATTCCGAGCAAGCGGAGTTGGGGAAATAAGAACCCTTTCTGGGACAAGTCTCACTATGGGTATCTATGAGGAGCTGGAGGCCAGGGGAACACAACCCGATGGTCAGCGACGATGGGAGAGGACCAGGCACAATGTGAAATAGGACGAACGACTCGGTATCAGTCAGCCAAGAGACTGAGGGTTTCAAACCCCTAGGATGACCAACACTGCACGGTCAGACATCACAATCATCCTGTATGCTGGCCAATGGCAATACGCTCGCAGGAGCCCTTCCGACGGATAAACAGCTGTGGAAGGGGAACTCGGGCAATTTTACTAATTTCTGTTTTGTTTATGGACTTGCATATGATTTTGGGGTTTGTATAAGTAGTCAGGACATTGTTTCGAGTAGAGTACAGAATCACCCGTGTATTAGTAGGCTGAACACTTGCAATTGGGCTATTTCTGGGGATGGTGCAGTGTGTACTGTCATTGGACTTTAACATTGGGAAACCTGAGTTGGAATAAGGAATAGGTTATTGGAAACATCTTGGACGTGATTGAGGCTACCTAGTGTCTGGAAATCGAATTGTTTATTGTCATTGTCATTGTCTATCGTCATTGTCATTGAACATTGTCTATCGTCTATTGTCTCAGCCATCCGGGAATTAAGCTTTTGGAGCTTCTATCGTCTGGATTTATCGTCAACCTCTCTGAGGTCTCCTGTATGTTGTTGGACATCGCCACCACCACCACTCTCAATACCTGCTGTCTCATAAGCTGCGAAGCTTTTAAACATCTTATTTCCACCACTCAATTATTGCTCAGGCCAATTCCTGGTGATATCTTGTGGTGAAAGTTCATCTTCCTAAGGGAAACACATACCTTCCCTTCAACCTTGTAAGGACCTGTAAAGGGACTATCACTCGTCTGAATCTCGGCTCTTGTGCTCTCTGATCAGCCTATTTCCAATTCCTGTCTTATTTCCGTAGGTGTCACTGCTTATTTCGGAAAGACTTGGGTTGTATTTGGGTGATAAGTGGGTTGTTTGGGTTTTGTTCCGAGCACATCATTCACCGATACACCAGAATTTGGATGTTCAGAAAGCTTGTCCTCGAACACAGGCTGGGGGTTTGGGGGCCAGGAATCGTGGCAGTTGGGTGCACCAAAGAAGACAAACAAAAAGCCTTTGTGCAATGGAGCAAAAAAGTCCGGATGGTGAACAATAAACAGAACAGAGCTCCATTTTGGGTCCAATCTTGAGTTGTTAAGCGGTGCGAACAATACCAGACATTGTTGAAGATGATCAGGGTTCGGTATAATTGAGAGAAGGAATTAGAGCTTGGAAGAGAGCATATTTCATTATCCAGTGTGGCAGAGGTTGCGTAGCGGTGGGAAAACATATTGAGGGATGAGCCACAAGTGAGCGGAAAGTGGAAAGAGGTGAAATGCAACAGTGAATACTTGCCGGTTTATATGAAAATTTCCTATGTGGCCGCAGTACTAGTATGACACACATGTGCTGCAGTGAGAATGTTGTGTTTCGTCAAATTTAGTGTTCTCTGGACAGCCGTTGATTAACAAGACTTGTTTTGACTGCTCGATGATTCAAATGGGGGTTGTTCAAGGTTGCAGCGCAGTTCGGACAGAGCCGAAATGAAGTGTGTCATTCATCATGGGTTCAAAAGTGTGGAAACATCCCATGGACAAAAGGAGATAAAGATGGCAAGAGGCCAGAATGGCATTGGCAGAGAAACAACGAAGGAGCAAGGATATAAGGGGAAAAAGCACGGGATTTCCACCATCTTGTTAAAGAGCAGTTAACCTTGGGCAGCCAGGTGATCAAGAGGTCAGTCACCGTGAGATGAAGCCTTCAAGCCGTTTAAAAAGCGACTGAAGAGCATGCATGAAAATCAAAGCAAGACCAAAGGAGTACTATCACGGACTGCCTACCTGGCCACTTGTCAATTATAAGCCTATATACTGGGGTATCTGCCTTTTTGTACTGGGGGGGTGGAATACAACCTATATCACCCATCCATACCAATTTTTGGCTGAAAGTGATGGATTGTTGTTAAGCAGTGGCTTGGTTGATGTTGGGCCGCATGGCGAGAACATCAATTTCTTATCTCTGAGCAGCTGTCATGAATCACCTGGGTTCTATTTTTCGTGTGACGTGTCTGTATGGATACAGACATGTCTTAGCGGTATGGAACTCTCATGACACCACCACGTGACCTTCTCACTGTTGAAACCCGACCATGGATTCTAAAGCTGCAGACACAGGGATGTCTGCGCCACAGGATACAGAAGACGTTAGGGACTAGGAACCTGTACATACAAATCCTAGCCCCCGGACACATCACGGCTGACACAGAGGCATACACGAAGTACATGACTGGTTGCAAACCAATCGGGGTTTGAACCACTGGAGACGATGACATTATGTTACAATGACAAACACCCGAGCATCCACAAGTCGGTATGATGACAAGGGATTGGGGGGTGCAAGGTATTAACTGTTCATCAATGAAGTTGAATAAAACACTAGGAGAGGTACAGAATAAACTACGACTAGGCTATGACTATATACTGTTTGTTGTATCTAATCGAACCATATGAACTACCTTCCTGATAAGTAATGGCTATGATCCGAGCATAAGGCTTCAGCATGGTAAATGTTCATAAGTAATGCTATGCTACTATATATAAACTAATGAAATGTCTATGTGCTGTTTCCATCTGTAACAAGTGTGTTCTTACCAAGAACATGCCGTAGTCTGCAAGGCTATCAGTAAATACCTAACATATGTAATGTGTCCATGTAAATATAACTATTCATGTGTATGGCATGTGTTCTAGTGATCGTACCAACCAATTGTCCGTTTATAATTAACTAACCCGAGTCTTCGGTGACTTCCTTGATTGTTGCTTCGGTAATTGTCAGCAGGCAGGCTGATGGTGTTGTCACATGCGAGGCGCGGTCATATGTTTCAGAAGAAACACACTCGAATTGTGACACATTAAGGACTAGGAAACCCGAACATTGGGTCTCCTAAGTCCTCTCCGACGCTATGGAAACGGACACAGAGGAGTCCAGGAGTATCAGCATTAACACTCCTTAATGCTGTGGTACAGGCACTGATCACGACCAACTGCAATCACTTTTAATTTATTTGAAGCCTATATAAGCTCAGTAGAATCTCCATCTACAGTAGATTCTACCTCACCTAATCTCAGGCTTCTACCTTGGCTTGACATAGGCATTGTCTCCACCCTGTCCTACTTCCTATCCATTGTATTGCAGGTTGTGTCCACACCCTGGGTTTTATACCTGAGTGGATATCACACCCTCTTTGACTTGTTCCAGGTTCTGCCTTGCATCCCAACCTACGATATACAGTCTCCTAGGGAGGACACCGTATGGTTGGTTGTACTGCTCAGGGAACACATGAGCTATTAGCGTCTATCGGGTTTATCCTGGTTGGGGTTCTTGTCTGGTTACTCACTGTTTAGCCAACCGAGAGGCCATTGCTGACAGCAGCCATCCCAGTCCTTTCTCCACCAATTCTTTGTCAATCTATGACTTCGGGGGCTCGTTCTTCTTCCCTGATCACAAGCTTCTCTCTAAGGTCTCTATCTCCCCACTCCTTCCGTCTTAAATTCCCATAAACGATCACCATTCAATCTTGGGGACCACAACACAACGTTATATCAAATGACCCTTTGACACTCTGAGTCCAGCACTTGGCACAGTCTGCCTCAATAGGTGAAGGTTCAATTCTGAATATATCCCCGAATTTATTTGCCCAATACCTCCCTCAATGCATCTGGTGCAGAATTTCACCCAAATTTTGGTGGTACCGAAGTCTAAACATTGTGTTCTCATAACCATGATGCAGGAGTGGAATAGCGGGTCTAGGTATGTCTGTTGACCTTCTAAGAACCTCCCTGTAACCTATTTTGGCTAAAACCGTCCTGGATCCCGCCTTTTTTACCTCTCGTTGGAAGCACTTAGTTCCAGAGTTGTTGTAGGTTCAATGGGCTATTTCAATGTCTACAATTCCTTGAACAGATTTATATACCACAAGGATACAAACTTAGCCGGCAACAACAGATTCGTGGGGGTGGCCAGGTTCCGTGTCCATTGCCTTTTCGGGACCCTCCGATGGAAATAAATTTGCCATGTACTCAAAACTTGGCGAAAACGCGCTGAAGTGGGATCAAATTGTTCACAGGATGTGCGCCCGTCATCTTAAGCTCATATTCACTGGGAAAATCGCTCGCCACGGCTGCTGAGAGGCCAAAACCTCTAAGGTGGCCAGGTTCCCAGTCCGAAATAGTAAGATTATTTGAGGATATTGCACAGCCTTTCTACCATCTCGTTGAAGAACGAATAATGAGACTGCGCAGAGGAACTTTGACGCCGAGATATGGGGTCGACGGGAGAAAACGGAAGGAAGAGGATAACCCAGATGGGGATGCGCGCAAACATGTACAATGACACGCCGAGGTAATCGTTTAAAGAACGGTTAATGTAGGAGTTCTCAAAAATTGCCTAAACAGGGAGGGATTCTCGAGAATCCGGGTTCATTAGAATTATCCAGTCAATATGCAAATAATGGGACGTGACGGTCAGTTCGGTCAACGCGGATGTGTGTACAGGCTCCAGTCCAAAATGCTACTTCCTCAAAATGGCAACTCATGATCACCGCCGCTCCTTCTCCCAGAACTCGGACAATGAAGAAAGAAAAGTCAATATTATTTGATCTAAGGATTGTGGCACAAAGGTGAGTACGTAGATCGCCCGCGTTTTGGCTTTTACTCCGGAGGATCCTGATCGGCCGATTCTTCCGTGTTTCAGCCTTTCGGCTTTCCTACAGGTTTTCATGGTTCCTCGTTTGTAACAGTGTTCAGAGTCCACAGTGGCGTACTTGTCGGGTCAGGCCCATATCATCCAGCTCCAACGCTCTGTTGGAGAGCATTATTTGCTAAAGCGCGTTGGGTGAGGTTGGGTTGAGGTTGAATTCTCGCTAAAGCCTAAAACCAAACGAGAGATTCTTCTGGTCGATTTCTTTGCTGATGCGCCAGCAATTGATGTTTGCATCCAGACCGTCGCTCACACAATATGTACTTGCTATTCAACAGCTTCCTCCAATTCGGTCACAGGAAATATCATTTTACATTTTAATTGAATCAGCTTCCTGTTCTTGTTCTTCACGTATCCAACTCCTCGATCAACTCGCGGCTATGCCAGAACGCACACCGCTCCTCCAATTCTTCGTTCACGTCCTCCATCCCGACCTGCCCAGGGTGCAGCAGCATGCGCGGGCTGCCGTTGGTCCCAGCCGTCTATAGGAATCAATCAGCGGGACAGAAAGGGAGCGGAGCTTTCATCTCAGCAACGCACCTTCCACACAGGTGAGCCCTTCGCCCTTGGCACCCCATCTGTCGCAAAGCTGGTCCAATACTCGCGCATCGCGACCGCCAGTTCTGCATCCAGTGGGTCGAAGACCTCAGCAAGGTTGTAGAACATCTGCAGTTCCGCCGCATGGTCCGAGCCCAATATCGGATTATCCCAGCTACAGAAGCAGTTAAGGTCAGCCTACCATCCGGAGACGAGGAGTAATGATGACGCACTGATACCCAAACGCATCCAGCCCCGCATCCCGGAACGTCCCGGTAATCAAAATTGCAGTACATATGAAGCGCATCTCACCATACAACTGCTGTCCCTGTAGACTGAAATTCGCAAAGTCTGTCTGCGGATACAGCGCCGCGCTCGTCGCGCGCGCGAAGGTCGCACGCGTCAAACCAGGCCACTGCCCCGCGAGGAAGTTAAACACCGTGTCCTCGGTGGCGTTCGGCTCGGACGTGTTCGCGGCGGGGTTGTGCAACTCGGCGGACCAGTGCGTGCCTTCGTTCGTGTTGGATCTGACAAAATATAGAATTTCGTGTGTCGTGTAGGAAGGTAAGTCAATCACCCGAAAAAACACCGGTACCTTCACGAAGTGCCCGTTCCTAAACGCCTCGACCGGGCGCTGCGTTATGAACTTCCCATCGAAAATGGGCCCGAGCGGGAACAACGCGGATATGCGGTTCGCGAGCGTCGAGAAGCCGCCGAGGGCGAGGCGATCGGTCGGGGCGGCACGAAGACAGGACAATGGGTTCGTGATGCCGCCGCAGCCTCTGTGAAATATTGAGGAAATGCGGATACGAATAATTGAAGGGAAGAGTGGACGCACGCGAGGGCGGCGAACTGTGCGAATAGATTCTCGACGAACGCGTCTGTGTTTGCAGGCATGGCGAGCAGGGGTGGGCTGTCACCCATAACGCGGTGGAAGAGGCGCTTGTCTTGTCCGCCCTCGGCGATGAGCTGCAGTCCAAGTTCACGTTCAGTGAGTATTCAAATTGATTCAAGGAGAATGAGGAACAATGTAACAAGGCAACAAGGGAGCTGGGGCGTGGACAGACAGACGTACATGATACATGGTCGAGCCCGCGCCCGCGGATTGCCCCCATATCGTTACTTGTCTGCATCCCAAATGAGAACAACACTGAGATATACGGAACAAAACGCACCCAGGATCACCACCGAATGAACTAATGTACCGCTGGACCCATTCCAGCGCGGCGCGCTGCGATGGACAGATTTATTCATGAGTCAAAATTGTACAGAGCACAACTCGCACCTGATCCATAATCCCGCATTCGCCAGTCCATCCTGCGCGACCTCGCTTCCTCCTACAAGTCATTTGGTCAGCCACAGTACGATATTTAGCAGAACGACGGCACTCACCTAGGAACCCAAACTGGCCGAGGCGATACTGGAAAGTGACAAAGATGAACGGCTTTGCCGAACCTTGGATGAGCTCATCCGGCGGGGCGCCGACGGCGCTCCCTGCTTCGAATCCGCCGCCTATATTAAGAATATCAGACACACTTGTAATCCGGGAAGCAGGGAGAAGATGTGTACCGTGGAAATACACCAGCACCGGAAGCTTGCTTGTGGGCTGCGTGGTAATTGGGATGAATACCTATTCACGAGCGTGAGACGCCACAGCCTCGGCCTTACAGATTTAGAGTACACACATTCCCGAAAAGACAGTCCTCGCTCGTCGCTCCCAGGACTGCGTCGCTGGCGGAGGTGGGGATGCACGCCGGGCCGAACTGGCAGGATTCAAGTCACTTCTAGCAAATTGAAACGATAATATAATGGGTGAAGCACCTGTGAAGCATTTACGTGACCCAGATGCGTCGATGGCGGCGATACAGGTGCCCGCCAGCGCAGGTCTCCAAGCGGTGGGTCGGCGAAACGCACGCCACGGAAGTAGATGATGCCGGTAGAAGCATTGGTGAGCCCGGTGAAGGTGCCATCTGGAGTGCCCATCAGTTCAGGCAAAAAGAAGATTGTGAAATGAAACGCGCACAGTCAAGAGTTACGGTGGAGAACGGCACCACGGCGAGAGCCGTGGCCAAGAGGCGTCCGATTCCTAGAGTTCGTAAAAGCATGTTTCGCGGACGACAAAATGTTATACGGGGGAGAGGGTAGGAGAAGTCACTATATATGACAAAAGACGCTCTGCTGACCTGTGGTTGCGTATTCCAGTCTTCCAGAATGATATCATGCACCCAACTCGTGATTCGCATTTGACAGTCGGTGGTGAAGAACGTCTCAGGCATTGATGCAGAAAAGTCTGACGCCTCGAGGAGCCAGGTGTGTGCCTTAACCCAATTCCTGGCCCCAAAATCGCAACATCGCGTCCCAAACCTGATTTGAAGTTCCGCCGCACGTTGCAAAACATTCCCACCAGCGGGAAGAAAGCAAGTCTGCTGACCCAAGACAGCCGACGTCGTCTAGATAGCGTCCCAAACCTGATTTGAAATTCCGCCGCACGTTGCAAAACATTCCCACAAGCGGGGAAGAAAGCAAGTCTGCTGACCCAAGACAGCCGAAGTGTGTCAGAAAGCGGATTCAACATGCTCCGTTCCGTATCGCTGAGCCCACGACCGGATGAATCGGTGCAGGCGTCGAGAGTCGTCGTGAAGAAGATCGAGCCTTGATCCCATCACCTTCGCCAATTCGGCAGGATTTGGTGCGAAATTAGTCTCCCTAGTCAGACCATAAACACGTGTTCTCTCTTTGACAGGTGGAGATGGTAGAGAACTGTTTATGGTGCGAAATGGCTGAATCTTCAAAGTAAGCTTTCGAGGAACGCACCTCGAACCGCTTTGCGAAAGAAAAAGAACTAATATTGTGAATAATCAATAACGCCTACAATGACGAGAAACATGCAAGGAATCCTTGGTTGGTTGAACGGTTTTTGAGTTCGGACTCCGTTTTCCTTTCGGTCTCGTACCGATTACACTCTCCCATTAACAAGGCTGCGCCTTCGTCCTTTGAACGGATATCCAGGCACAATTCAAGCATATGGTATTTTATCTCCACTGCCCACTAACAGCACATGGTCAGGCCAAGTTTGGAATCCCTCACATAGGTAAATACTGTAAGTACTTGTACTGAGGCAACCGGCCGACCCACCGTGACACCATCAAAAAATTTGGACAATGCAACCAGCCTAGTCTCTCGCAGCCAGACACTTCAATACATATTTAAACTTGTACCTCGTTGTATTGAACAACCAGCCAGGATTTCGCCGTGACAGTGGAGAATTGGGCAACCGACCCTCTTGTATGTACACTGATGGCCTTGATTTCAATACAAATTGAGACTTTGGGGCTAACAAGAGGAGCACTGGGGCTGATTTGCGATGTTTTCACCCCATTTTGACAATATTTTGGCAGGAAAAAAAAAAAAACATTTCGGAAATTTCCAGGCCATGTCACAGTCTTGACGAAGGTAACCGGAGGCATCGTGACCATTACAAGGTGCGTTTTGGGCAACGCAACGGACCCCTCCGTTACCGTGACGGTTGCCTCAGTACAAGTACTTACAGTAGATCCTTCTTTATCACTCACTCCATAATCGATGGCGCCCAGATGGTGGAGCTCCGCGCTCGTGTCAACAAGATTAAGCTCGACAAAACGGCGGAAAAGTGCCACCAAAAGTCCAAGAGACCCAACAAGCATACGGTGCGCGTTACGTGGAGTGAGCACATGGAACGAGACATCTTTTCGAAGAATACGGTGCAGGCGCCGGCTATCAACGCCCTGCGGCAAATCATCAACCAGCCAGACAATTTGAAAAATGAAGAACCCATTTTGAACGGCTGCGAAGAAAACGAACTAATATTGTAAAAAATCAACAAGAGCGCGGGGGGCCGCTTCGCGCCCCCACTTCGGTCGAGGCAAGTGATCCTGCGGTTTCTCGGCAAGTGATGCCGGAGCTGATGGTAAAGATGGCGGAGTTTAAAATGGACAGACACACGTAATTTTAATAAAGGGGTGATAACGCCTAGGCCTACAGGACTTCGAGAAGAAAACTGGGTGGAAGAAAGACTTCATGGAAGAAAATACGCGGAGGTCCGAATAGGTAGCCGAGTTCAGACGTTTACGGGAGCCGACGGTGCCGCGATAGTGTTGGTTCCCCAAGGCGCGGCGGGGTAGTTCGCCTCCGCCACAACCGCCGGCCAAGCCGAGTCGTCAAATCCAGGCTGCTCAAAACCGGTGGGTATCGCTCCTTTGGTCGACACCCACCCAGCATCGCTCAGGAGGAACGCACCCGCAGTGCAATTTGCTCTCCCACTCGGCACCATGTTGACCTCCATGGCCAGCAGCACGCCTGCAGTGCTTGCCGCACTATTAGTGGCGAGCACCGCGAGCACAATTTCTGACGTCGTGGGGGCAAAGTTGACGACGTGGTGATGCGCGACCTTGAACCCGTTGCTCGCGCCGACCTCCACGCCGTTGACGTACAGCGTGTACAGATTATCTACCGCGATGATGATATTGGCGGACATGGGGACCTGGCCCGGCGCAGGCGTAAATGTGCGGCGGAAGGCGCGCTGACCGGCGGGGAGGGTGCCGCTCGCAGGGACCACGTCCGTCCAGATCCACTGAGCGCGGTCGAAAGTGATCACGGGCGGGTCGGCAGGGATGTTCACCTCGAGCCAGGGCGCGTCGCCAAACGAGCCGGCGACTGCGGCAACGGGCCAGGCGGTATCGTCGAAGGACAACTGCTCGAATCCGAGAGGAGTGCCTGCGTGGGCGCGCCAGGAGCTGTCCGTCACGATAGTGCTGGTGGTGAAGTCGGAATACGTGAGAAGGATGGTCGCAAGCAGCCCTCCATCGGTGGCTGGGGCTGGGGTGATGCCAGTAGCCGCGAAGACATTGAAGCTGGGAAGGAGGTCGACACAGAATCTTTGGGCAAACCGCCCGCGGTTTGGTGGTGTTCCAGATCCGACGTATTCCCCGTTAACATAAAAGGTCAAGTGGGAGTCGGCGGTAACGATAATTTCGGCCGCGATAAGAGATTTTCCAAGGGGCGGTGTGAAGCCTTTGCGGAGAGAGACAGTCGCGCCAGCAGTGCTAGAGGCCGTCCAAATCCATTTTGAGGCAGCAAAGGTGAGCGGGGAAGTTGCAGCTGGAGCCAGGTTTGCGGTCGCATTGCTCGCTGAGACTAATGATCATGATAATGAAACATTAATATTTGTGACAGTCCTCGAAATGTGGAAGCCATACCAGGGTCAGGAGCAGAGTGGGCGACGCTAGCAAGGAGCAAGGAACAGAACGCGTAAATCACTGAGGCAGATGGTCAGTGAGTGTCTATTCTCTGTGAAAAATGCAATGCGTACCGAGGAGGGCCATTGGAGTGGTAGCAAAGAACGTCAGTCTGGGTGGCTTTTATAGGGGGAAAATATGTACAGCGAACTATTCATTACTTATGTCGACAGAGTCAATAGAAGCCACTGTCAAAGCGCGCTCGAGAGACAACTAAACTAGTGTGAATGAAATATACGACGTACGCGTACTGTCCGAGTATGAATGTTTGTAGCCTCCGGAACTTTCGGATTCTGCATTTGGTAGATTCAATGTCTTTCTTTGGAGGCGAACGACACACCGAATAGCGCCCGTGACTTGGGAGCCATTCCAGCTCTCAAAATCCACATACACTAGGCGGGCGCCGGGCAGAGACTTGATAAGAGTTCGAAAATCCGTTGCCTGCGGATCTTCAACACAAGTCAATCTGACGTACCGAATTCACAGCAGGTGCGCACCTTCACTTTCCCATAGAAGTACTACACATCGACAGACCGACCGAATGGTGCAACAGTTCGACAATGTCTTGCGGCTTTCAGCCGTTATCTGAGAAAATCAAGTGGAGTTTTGGTGGAGTTCGTTGAACCGAATCACTTGCAATGAACCCGCTAAGTTAGGGAATAGCATAAGCCTTCAGAAAGCTGAGCAGCTTTAGTCTCTCGCAGACAGAGACTTCAATACAATCTGAACTCGTACCTCGTTGTATTGAAGAGCAGCCTGAGCTCAAGGGATCCGGGCACAAGGGACATGTAACGCACGTCAGAGGCTTCGTATGCAATTTTGGACCTTAAAATGTCATGAGATTCCATAGGCCGTGCAGTGGGCGATGAGCATGGGCGGTCGGGACAAGGCCTGCAGCAGATTTTGGGCCTGGTTTCCCACGTATCTGGCCATGGCTCTACTTCATGCACGAACATCGGGGATACCTGTCGACCATCCGGCTCTCGGACTACTGGACGTACAGCCAATTTATCGTGATTGTTTCTGAACTCTTTGACGGCCCCATACCCGCTTTCACTTCGACGAATGTTGGATTCAGAGTCGTCCTAGCCAAGGCTTGGTCTTGCTACCTGGGACGCCGCTGCTCGAAGATCCTCTCCCCGTTCTGGCGACCTTCACCACGGTCTAGACTCCACTGATTCTCAACTCGCAGAGATGATCTATGGCTCTGGACTGCTCGAGAATCTTGCCGGAACAATGGATAGTCTGGCGTCTCTTGTAATGACTTATCTGGTCCACTATCGACAACTTGCACGGGACCTTAAATTCCTTGTGCGCTGTCTCGTGCGTTTCCTTCTGGGAACCCGGGACGGTGTACAGGGGGGCTCTCTTTCCGCACTGCGAAAGCAGTTGTTTGAAACACTGCGCAACAAGGAGTGCGCCCCGGCGTGTGTTGCTGTAGTTCGTATTCTTCTTGGCCACGATCGACAAAACATCTCAGTGGCAACCGTCGACGTGTTGGGCGATGTTAAAGGGGTCTACCAATCCCAAGAGTTTAAAGCGCTTGGAGTATTCGACGATTGGGCTACATTCATCGACCGAGCCGAACAGCGTGTTGGGTTGATGCAGCGTCTGCCTCACCTCCAATCGCTCAAGGCTTGTAAGAATCTCGAGGTGGATTCTTCCTTTCATTGTCGACGGACAAAAATTGAACGCCCGCGTTGGTGCGGAAAACTTCACGATCGGTCTCAGTGTCAACAATGCCTCGGATGTCACACTCGCTATTACTGTAACTAACAGTGCTAGATTGCGGATTGGAACCGTGGTGGACATCGCGATCGTTGTGGTTCGCGCACACCATTGGCTATGGGTGCGCTTCTTCAACCTTCTCTTCTCCATGTCACTTATCAGACATCTTGAATCAATAGCCGATTGCGCCTTGAATTATCTGGGCTATCGAGAACGGCAGTTTATCAGAGCACTGGTCCTCGAGGACTACGTAGCCATCATTCGCTCCATATACGAACAACAGGCCGCTCTAATGACGAGAGGCGATGAGCTGATTCTCACGATCTTCGACCCGTTTCGACTATCCGTCCAGTCCATCGCAGATTCACCGATCGCCAAGGCCCTAGAACACGCGGGCGATGAGTGAACGGATATCCTCGCTCGCGTGCGCGACAGTCATTGACGGATTCAACTCCATGTTGCGATCGGCGCAGGCGGTCATAACAGCGAGGAATGTCGCTTCTGGGTGATTCCTCTGCGGACGAATAGCCCTCGCATTCTGGACGCCGTTCGTGAGCTTGCGAATAACCTTTCGGCCGATCACACCGAGGAAGACATCGCGCATGGAGTGGAACGGATCCTTGAAATCCGGGGCGAAGCGGGTAGAGGTTCCGAAATATGGTCTGCCATTTCTGTCATACACCGCCCAATGGACATTGGAAAGCTGACTGCTGTTTTCTGTTAGGTGACCATCGTAGACGAAGTAAACTACCGACTCTGGCTCGAAGTTTCGGACATCCCAATTGTACTTTTTTGTTTCGCCTAGCGTAGGTTGGTTTTGGTTCAATTCGACTGATACAACTTCAACATCCGCGATCCGACCAACGCCAACGTAAGCACAGCGCAAATCAATTCTTGGGCGCTGGACGAGTGATGGATGCGGCATGCCGCCCGACTCCGCTAGGGTTGCGTGGGTTCCCGCTCAGTACGGATCTCTGGGCAGCAACGCTTCAATCACTGCCGTCAACTGACATAAGATTTCTTGCTTCCCACATCCATCATGTCGCTCTGCGTCCACTATCGTCAGTATCCGTCCATTCACCGATCTTCCGCTTGACCTTGGAAACCAGGCAACCTGGAGCGGGTCGTCTATACGCTCTCCATCGTTCAGCTTGCGTGCAATGTGGCTACATTGATCCTCTTCAGCCCAGAAGGAGATGGCGATGGCGCGCTCCTCTCACACCTCTTGAGACATTTCTAATGGTCACTTTCCTTCCAGTGCTTGCGGTGGCCTTACTCTGCGGGCTGATCCTCTTTTCGTTCTTTACGGCTGTAACCATGCACCGAATGTCTGTATCTCCATGGCCGTTTCACCGATCGCTGAATCGCTTCATCCAGGCTCTCCTTCGCCCGCTCCTCCGGATCCGACAACTCCCTTTCGCGTGTGGGAGGCCAATACTACGTCCTCCTCGCTCAAATTCCGATGTGGATGGTGTACAGTACGTCGCGCACTGTTTATATCATTTTGCGCATCCAAACCCCGAAATCCTAGTCCTCCTGTGGTTCAGCGTAACCTCCAGCCCCTCTGTTCTATCCATCTCGCGCACATCTTGCGCGACCGCAAGGTTCTTGAAGCATATCGAATGCATCCCGCTGGGGATCGAGATCGTCCTCGCCGGCATTATCCCCATCGCGTGTTTGTTACCCGAATATTTGACGAGGAATGTGGTCTGATTTTTGTGCAGCTTACTTCGCAGCTCGTGCGCTCCGTCGTAGAGCAGTGGAGCTTCATGGGACCGAGATGGTCGCGGAGTCTGTGTTCGGACGCAAATACATTCCGGCGTGGATGGCTCCGCATGTTGCGGACCTGGGCGGTGATGTGAGACTTCCAAGTGGGGTGAATTAGAGCGCCAAGGCACAGCGCCTATGAACTTGATTCCGCGGGTGTTTGTTGACCGCCTTCGGGCTAGCAGCGAAGCTTAAAATACCCTTGGATTTCCTGGCATCGTTCCACAGACGCCAGGTAACAGTCAATACGGTCCAGATAGCCCTTGCGTCGGGAGAAATGGAATCTGCTCCTATTGTGGAACTCCGTTACTTTCGATCTCCCAAACATTTGCCGCTTTTTGCCTTCGATTGGCGCTCTGTGAGATCCCACAGCGCGGGAGAAGCAGCGATGGTTGCTAAAGTTCGGCATGTCAAATTTTCTACACCAAGCGTGCGGTGGAACTGAAAGAAAGAAAAATAGCACCATTTTCATTCCAGCGGAAGCTTTTGGAATGAGAATAAACTTTAAAGCCATGCTCGTCGATCCTTAATCACGTTCTCAAAATACATCGGCGCGCCTATTCTCATTGTTGCTCCCGTTATCTTTGAGTCTTCCGCGTTGTTTTCAGGGCTGTCGTTTTGGGCTCACTGAACCTCACTCTGTTCCATGTGCCCCTCGCTCTCTTCCCAGTCCCTGGTGCCAGTCGGCGGATGAAACTCATAATTTAAACGTCAAAGTCGACACATCCTCAGTCTTGGCTTTCTATTTGATCAAGTGCTGCGAGCTTTGGAACCCCCAGGCCGAATAAAGTTAACTCAAATTCGATGGCAAGCTTATTTAACGAAAGGACTGTCGGAACTTCCCATCACAAAGCGGACTGCCTCTTTCAAGTCTTTCATCTTGCCACCATGACTTCGGTCTGCGCGGGCTCCTCAAGAATTGGTTGGGACTTAGTATGCTCCCATCAACCTGCATCACCAGCTTGGATTTCTGTCTAAGCGGATTTGGTTGATCTCCGACCGTCTCTTCCAATCTCCTGTAACCAACTTGCGAAGCTGCAAACTTCTATCTTTTCGGCGTACCTTCGAATTTCCGACTCTATTAACATGGTCTAATAGCATGCACATCAGCATTCTTCATTCCGGGCTCAAGTCGACATTCAGAATCGACCACAGCGCAATCCGTGTACGTAAGTTCTGGGTTCTCAGTTGATTGCTAACAAGGTCAAATCCTTGCTTCTTTTCGTCTCCTTCCTTCACTCGAGCGCTTCCGCCTTCTGTCTCCCATGTCCCCAGCGAGCGATCCAGAACCGTCCTTCGAGGAATTTCTTCAGTTTTTTCAGGCATCCATTGAACTCAGCGAAAAGAAGCGACCGGACAAGCACACAAATCGTGCTGCATGGAATGCACACTGCGAGCTCGAGATCTCTTTCGAATATTCATCTTATGCGCGCAACCCCTCCATAACACGCCAATTCCCTGAGCTCGCGCGGAACGTCAGGGAGTCGGATCTGATGGACCTCAATCAAAACCTGGCGCTCCTCATTAAGCACATTATCGTGGAGGAGGAGTATCTCGTGGCCCGTGTGCTCGATGAAATTGTATATGGCCCTTTCGAATCCGAATGGGCCGCTCTTGACGCGAATAGGAGGGAGGAGCTCGTTCTGGAGGGTCTCTATCGTGCTGCATGTGCTCCGCTGCCGGAGCAGAGCCGCCTCAGATGTCCAGAAGCGACGGTCAGCGGTCTCGCCGGAGATGGCGAATACAGTCTCATTCGCATGGTGCGTGTTCAGCTTGTTTTCCAAGTTCGAGACGCCTGCTCACGATATATGTAGCTTAAACGTCTCGTTGCGCACAGTTCCACCGCCGGTGCTCGCAACGAGAGTCTGTACCTCTTCCCGCATCCGTACATCACAAACGATTTCCCCTCCAGCTGTGGCCTGGATGCTGATTACACGAGCGCCAAGTTCTACGAGTCGAGGCTCTACCGCACATTTTACCTTGTTGAAACGCTGCACGGTGTACTGGAAGCCTACGTACGTCCCTTCAGCAGATTTCGGGCCTCCCTCCCTGGCTGACCCTACGATAGTACAACATTCCCGCTCCTCCCTGCCAGCCAACGACGAGTATGGTCGCTCACCACTGTCCGTACCGAAGGGCGCCAGACGAACGGCCATCCTCCACATTCACGGCTGCGGCCGGCAAGTCCGCCTCGGAGCTTCGTGCTGTCCGATCGAAATACAAAGCAGACTGCGCGAACAAACAGTACGCGTGCTATGGATGTCACCGCGTAATGGGGCGCGACGATCTGAAGAGCTGTGGGAGGTGCCGCCTCGTGCGCTATTGTTCCAGGTGGGTCGATCATCCTGAATTCGTTTCACCATTCGCTGACTGATACCGTCTCCCGGAATGCAGTGATTGCCAGAAGAAAGACTGGCAAGACCACAAAAAGTTCTGCGGCGTCTCGCGCTTTGATCCTGCGCTCCTCATGCCGGAGCCTAAATATCCCACTGAGTTTATCGGCTGCCCCGCACCACTTGACCGCTATGTTCGCTCCCCCGCTTTGAAACGGCAAATCGAGTTTCTTAGCAAACCGGATTCTCAATTGCAAGACTATCACGTCAGCCGAGCATCTATCCATCCAGTCCATCCCCGCTGACGATTTGTAGTTCGTCATGGGACCCGGTATGACCAGATCTATACGCATATTTTTCCCGCCCGGTGGTACGCTCCACATGCCAAATACCCTTTCATCCAACGCATTCTAACTAGCACACTCTACTGCATAGCACAACCCGTGTTCCTTGTCGCCCGCCGCCGCGCCATGGTCTCCGGCGACCCCGCCGCCGTGAACGCCATGTTCACGATCCTGCACTTCTGCTCGCGGTACATGAAAGTAGACGTCACCCCGGCTCAGCTCATACGCCAATTCGAGGCCGAATACGACGTCACGATATCCACATCCACGCTGCGCGTCGAGGGCGCCTCCGCATTCGCGCCCCCCACGCCGCCGGAGTTGGCGGAGGAGCGGGCATACCAGCGCGCGCGCATGGCCGCGGCAACGTTTGCGGACGAAGGTCCCGCCGCGGGGAAGGGCAAGGGCTTTCGGCTGCCGACGCGCAGGAACGTTGAGGAGGAGCTGGTTGCGCAGGATGTACCGTTCGACCTCGCGATGCTGGAGCCCTGCTGTGACGATTGCCGTGAGCGCGCCGGCCTCCCTCGCTTGGGCTAACTCCGTCCATGAGTGAATTAACCACTGTACGTGCCCGCGACGTTCGTCAACCTGTGCTGACTGGCTTTGATTCCAGTGCTGAGTGCTGCGATTTTCTTGAAACGAAACGATAGATCACCGGCCCTTCGTACTTGCTCTCTGAATCAATTGCTGGTTTTGATCGTCTCAAATCGACTTGCAAATTGCGAGCAAGGCAGAATCCAACAAATACGACGCCCGCAGCGCCGCTTATGAGTGTCAATCTCCTTTGCCAGATCGTACCTCATTTGGTTGAAACCGACTGATTTCTAAACAGATCGCGGCTTGTTTCATTTGATTTTGAACAGGGCGGATAGATTTTCGTGCCGAGGACAAGCCGTTGATTAGCCTGGTAAGAACATGCTATGGGGATGTCAGAGATTGCCGACATAACTCTGACCCGTTCCACCACCATATCCATTCAATCCAATCCTCTGGAGCCGAGACTTCCCCTAGAATTCGAACCATCTTGTGGTTGAAAAATGGGGTGAGTTCGTTGCTGGTTTTGTGAATTTCCCAATATCAGGTACTGATCTCGTCGTCATTTATCTTTCAGTGCATCCTCAGAGGTCTATTCCATCAGCGTGCGTGGACAAGCCCACTGGCTTGGATGTGGATAATCAAGTGAGCTCATCATTAGTTGCGGCGGTGACAAATTTACTGAAAGCATTGAAAATTTATGAAAGCTTGCCTGCAGCGAGGCTTCTAAGAAACTATAATAGTATATCTATGACACGGCATACAACCCCCGAAGGCCAAACGATGAGTAGGGTGCGCAAGCCGATGTTTTTTTTTGGCTGATGCCAAGCCGACAAAACAGCTTGCAAGCCGAAATGTCGTGCTTGGGCGGGTGTTCCCACCTAAATTCAAGCCCAAGCCCATCCAAGCTGTTTGGCGCGGGTGCAAGCCAAAAACGTGCTGCGAGACGTCAGTGTAGGATGGATCTGGGAAGGTTACAAAGCGGTTCAGGACACGGAATTAATTTTGAAAGTGAGTGGGCCCCTAGACTAACGTGATCTGCTCACGCATTCCATCAGTCGTGGTCCATGTGCGCGATCCGCGGTGGTCGTAATCTTTCGTACGCCTACATGGCCTCCTTCGAGACCAACCAGACCCTCGTCAACTTGAAGCACGACAAACCTGAACTTTGGAACGACCTACAGACAAAATCTACCCACGACTACTGCCCTGGCGACGGCGAGGCGGTACCGGAGGATCTGGAACGCCACGAGGACGAGGAGATGGGAAACGACGACTCCGAGATCCCTACTCACGAGGTCGTCGAGCATGTCATCACCAAACGTGTTCGCAAAGGCCGCCAGTAGAAACAAGCCGGTGGATCTGTCGGTCTGGTTTCCAGTGGACGCTGAGGATGTTGACGCAGAGATGCCGGCCGAGGATACTTCTGATGAGAGGCCGCACCCAAGGGCCGGGGGATGCGCACGCGTCACCCCAACACCAAATACGCGGGCGAGTTTTGGCACCACACCGACAACAAGGACCAGGATATCCCTGTTCCTGGTATTGAGCTCCCTTTATCTACCAAGTAGTTTCAATAGAACTTGAAGGTTTTGTGAGCTGCCAGTCCAATTCACAGTGCTTCAGGGTCGAGCGACGAGTTTCTCCGATCACGTCAGAAATGGCAGCTGTGTGAGCGCCGCGGCCATTCCAACATCAGAGCGCGTCAGCGAAGAAAACAAAAAGATTTTGGACGCGTTTTTTTTCGCGATTTTGTGACTTTCTTGACAAGTTCGCGCTCAGCCTCGGTGACCTGTGACAGGCGCGAAATTATTCGTCGATTTGGGAGCCTGTGACGTGTGACCGACGAATTGAATTAAATAGTACAGTAGGCCCTTAGTTTATTGGTTACTGTGAACCGACTTCAACGTCGGTGTGAAGCTTCGAGTCCTTTCGGAGTGAAGCACACAAATAATGAGGAACTTAGTGAGGGGGGAAAAAGAGAACGGAGGTAAGTGCTCCTTGTTCAGGGAAGTATGCTAAAGTAGGCTATTTACACGAGAGTTTATATAGACTACGAAGAATTTGAAATAACTATCAGTAGGACACATAATGACTAGACTACAGAGTCAGGGTGAGTCGAGAGTCTCGGGTGCGTAAGTAGACGGAGGCGAGAGGACGGCTGCGGCGGTCCGAGTATCCGGAACCTTACAGGAGTCGGCCCTTCGAGAAGCACCGCGCATAATCTTTCTCAGGTCATAGGCCCGTCGAGGTTTTACCTCCCCCCCCCCCCTTTTCCGAATCGCAGGGCCTGGAAGCCGGTTAGGCACGCCCCTTGAACAATTCTTCAGACATCCACCAACCATGTTATTTTATCTTACTTTATTGCAAATTTTTTCCAGGCTGACGGGCCGCAAACATCAACCTGAGTGACTGTCCTTCTTTTATGACTGGCATTGACACATAAATAGCTCGAACGTCGGCTAACCAGAGCACCTGTCCCGCATCCCCTTCCCTGAACTGCCAGCGAGACCATCTACCCATGGACGACCTAGGGTTCCTTATTCTGTACGGCGTGCTGGCTGGCGTTGCATTCGCCTCCTTGCGCAAAGCATTTCATGACCCGAAGGTGTGCAGCTATCCATCTCACAGAAGCAGCCTCTTACCTCCTCAGTTGGACGAAATACCCGTTGTCGGATCTTCTGGGTTCCTTTCAAGCTATCTGGATGCCCTCAATTTTCTCCACAATGCTCCAGAGCTCATCCAGCGTGGATACGACCAGTATCCCGAAGGAATATTCCGAGTCGCGCGTTTATTCAAATGGGAGTATGTCGTGTGCGGTCCTAAGCTCATCAAGGACCTCGGCGGCGCCCCAGAACATGTCGTGTCGTTTACTGAGGGTGTAGAAGAGGTGAGGGCCAAATCTTCTCCGCCCATCATCTCTAATCACCGACGTCGACAGACCATCCAAGGTTTGCTACATTTTGATTTTTTGCGTCATCGAAAAATCAGATTACTCGTTCTACAGCGAAGTACACCATGGGTCGTGACCTAAGTAAGCCCCGAGTTTCCAATTGTTACGCAGTGCTCATGAGTCCTCAGCGGACAATCCATATCATCTGAACGCGGTCCGCACCAGTCTCACCAGAAATCTGCACATCTGTTTCCCGGACGTTAGGGACGAGATTGTCTGTGCTTTCAATGATGTTTTGCAATTGCAAGAATCGGGTGCGGACAAATTTCACCACTCAATTAGTTCTGCGTCCTTACTCTTTCACGTTGATTAGAATGGAAATCTCTCCCCGTGCTGCCCACAATGATGGCAATAGTTGCGCGTGTGAGCAATCGCCTCTTCGTGGGGCTCCCATTATGTATGTGAAATTTCTCCATCCGCCTGTGCTTTCTCCGGCTAATTCCAGATAGGCAGAAACAAGGCATATCTCGCGAATAACGTCGCCTACACACTCGATGTCTTCCGCAGCGCCAACCGAATTATGTTATATCCACCGTTCCTGCGGCCGCAAGTAGCTTTCACCCGCACCTTGCGACGATTGACGAAGGAGTTGCATGCAGGCTCGTTGGTCCCTTCATTTCCGCCAAGAATAAGAGCCACGCCAGGGCTCTAGAGTTTTTGGGTTCCCTTATCGAAGAGAGGCTGTCCAAAGAAAGGGAACTTGGTCCAGATTGGCCTGGAAAACCGGTGAAATATAAATTTCTTGATGTCTGACTGATAGACCGCTGATTACATACCGCCCGTACCCAGAATGATTTTGTTTCCTGGATGCTGGACATGGCGGAAGGCGAACAACGGGCGTTAGGCCCACTCACGTTACGTATACTATCGGTCAACATGGCGGCCATTCATACTACATCCATGGTAAGCAAAGCAGCGCGCCCGACGTCCGTTGAATACCTATTGATGTATATTTCTGCCCCGCAGGCCTTCACCCAAGCGCTCTTCGATCTGACAACACACCCCGAACACCTTCTGCCCATGCGCGAAGAAGCGGAACGCGTTGTCAGAGAGGAGGGCTGGACAAAGGCGGCGCTGAACAGCATGGTCAAGATCGACAGCTTTCTGCGGGAGTCGCAGCGCATCAATACTAACGGACCAAGTATACATCGAACTCTACCTGTATGCGCTGACGCTAATCAATTCTGCATAGTTGGAATGTCGCGCAAAGTCGTCGCCAAGGAAGGCTTCCGGTTCTCCAATGGCATCGTCCTCCCGAACGGCGCGTACGTGAATGTCGCCGCAAAGCCAACACATTACGACGACGGTAAATATTTTTACATCCAACTACAGCGCACTTACTCATAATCTATCAACTAGCGAACTACGAGAACGCTGCCACATTTGACGGATTCCGCTTTGCGCGGGAGCGCGAGGAGCATATGGCACACCACGATCACAGCGATAGCCAAAGTCAGGACATCTTCAAGCGCCAGATGATCTCCACCGGTGTGGACCATCTGCCCTTTGGGACGGGGAAACACGCATGCCCGGTCAGTATCTCCTCAATTTGTACCAGGCCTTGCTCACCATTCGACGATTATCAGGGACGCTTTTTCGCGGCGACGGAGCTGAAGGCGATAATGGCACATGTGGTGATCAACTACGATGTCAAGGCAGAGGTTGAGGGCGTGCGGCCACCGGATGATGTTTTTGGGACGAGGATCTCACCAAACCCAGTGGGAAGAGTGCAGTTTAGGAAGAGGCAGTGAAGGATGGGATAGGTGTACTTGGGCGAGTTAGGAGGATGCTGGAGGACAGGATATACATACATACATGTGTACCACCGCCTACTACCTACCTTCCGATTTACTCGAACTTTGCATGTTCCACAACGAAGTATATGTCCGTGTGAAATTTTGTGAGTTTGATTGGTGAGGAATGGCGGAGGGATTATCGTTGAAAAGGTTGCGTCCCGGCCAACAGTAGGAAATTTCATAATCAAAGTAGCAAGCCGAGGATGCATCTATTGATTTCAGTCCCGGGACTTTAGCCTGAAAGAAAATCAGCTTTTCTTACAGCCTCAAAAGATAAGACGTGAGTTCGCGGCAATCTCCGTCGGTTGCCGTTGGCCACCTCCACCATGATCCATTGAATATCGCTGGAACTCAACGTAAGGCAAAACAATTTATCGATCTCATGCACATACTGCACCGTCAAAGCATTACGTTCAGAGCACTGGTATACACATGTGAAGCACATTACGCTCGGTGAAAACTTGCTGAGCGCAGTCACATATCTACGATGAATGGTCATATTTTTTGTGGGCTGAGGTGTGTCAAATGTGTGTTGCAATTTGAATACAAATGCCCCAGATAAAGATAGGCAGCTGCAGAATCCATATCACTGTATATTTTGCTGAAGAGCCAGCGTCCGCGAAAGAGGAACCGGAATAAGAGTGTTAAATTACGGCAGGAAGGCATATATGCAACAGTTTACCTTGCCAGATGGCTGGGTTGTAGTTTTTTTCTAGTGGATGAAGATTGCTGTTTACAGTACTATTTCCCACCGGCTAACCGGCCACCTTGAGGGTTTTATGGACATAAATCATGAATAGACTGAGCCCTCAGATGTTGTGGGGCTCTAGAATGTAGGCTAGCATCCTATGAGTGAAATGAGGCCCGGCGTGCCGGATTTGATGAAGTGATGATGGCTTGGCGAATATTTTGCGACGGCAAGTCCAAAAGCGGCCGAAACTAGCCGGCCGGGCGTGGGAACTTCCCATGCATTCGCCATTTTCCGCTCGCTCTGCTTTCGTCACACAATTTCAAGTGGCATAGACTGTTTCTGGGGATACACTGGGCCTCTAGGATACCTCAAACTACTCATTGCTCGACTTCAGCGTGCGGTTAATTAGAAATTTACGCCTGGATAAGCGCAGTGGGTCGTCAATGTCACGGTGCGCCAGATATTCCTCCATCGCAGCGCAGTCATTGATGTTGGACAAGGCTTCCCAGGTGACGTCCCCGTCCGTCCACACCACCTGGAACTCCAGATTGCGGCGAGACTCCCATCGGTGCCCGTTGAAAGACACAATTCCAGTTTCTTCCTCCGCCAGATCTTCTTCATTGTCGGAGTCATCTTGCATCGGCGGTAGGCGGCCTATCGCGCTGGGAATGGGATCCTCGTCCAAAACCTGCTCGTCGAAATCGGAATCCTCGTCTGAAGATGCTGGAATGGGGTCGGGAAGTGCGTTGGCTACTGGTATGTCAATGTCAGTATTCTCGTCGGATTCCGAAGACTCTGGGCTGAATTCTTCCTCCTCGTCGCTTCCCGGTGCCATCCCCCGACCTCGCCCACTACCCCCGAGCCCGCGCCCGCCAGTTCGTCGACCACAGGCCCCTACCCCGTCCACGTCCGCGTGCCCTTGCAGCTGCTTTCTCAACCACCTTTGCCGCCTTCTCCGCCGCCTTCTCTGCCGCCTTCGCCCTCCTCTCCGCCGCCTTCGCCGCCCTCTCCGCCTCCTTTGTCTCCGCCTTCTCGGCAGCTGCCTTGCCGTCCTTCTCCACCTGGCGGATCGCCGCTCGAATATCGGGGAAGTGCTTCTTCTTCTTCAGCTCGGAGTGGAGCTCCCCCATCTGCTTCTTGTGTAGGTCGTCCAGCAATGCCGACATCATCTCCTCGCTGGTCATTAGTCGTGCTTTTCCGGTCATGTACGCCCGCTTTCGTTTCGTCTTCTTGGCATGTAGCTGCTGACGAATGTTTGCGTTCTCCCGCTGCATCAGTGCCATCTGTGCATGGTTTCGCTCGAGCTCGACCCCTGCTACCTTGAGGAGGTTGCGAAGCTCTTCGTTCTCGGCTTCCACTGCTTTTTTAGATGCCGTCTTACGAAGGGGTGACGGCATAGCGATAGTATATGCCGCTCGCAACGCCTCGCGTTCCATGGGGGAGATGGAGTTGGGGGGAGTAGAAGGACGGGACTGGGTCCCCGACGAGGAGTTGTCTGCAGAGGGATGGCCGATAGTTGAAGCAACAGATGTGTTAGATCCAGTAGATTGAATAGAAGAATGTGTCGATGCCGTACTCGGTGGAGCAGAAGACAAAATAGCTGAGGTACCAGAAGATCCCGAACTCGAAATAGGAACAAGTATCGAGGGCAGACGCGGAGCAACTGGCATTGATGCCTGAGTGGTATAGTTCTGCGCAGGTTTGAACTCTTCGTCCGGGATGGTGCTCTCGTCGAGGGGCCAGATACTGCATTTGCGGAAGGCAGAAAGAATTGTAGTTTTTTGGAACGCCAGGTCCCGGGCGCCAGCATAGTTCGCAAGAAGATTATATTTATCGATGAAAACGTTCATTGCAAGTTGCTACATGATTTCGGTTACGACTACCCGCAGAATGCTTCTAAGCTCAACTTGCCTGGGAAACCCTCGCTTTCCACGTGTGTGCAAGGGGACCAAAAACACCGATGTCGCAAGGCTGAAGCGTGTGCGTCGTGTGGGAAGGAAGACAGAGAATGATGATCCGATGTTTCTAAGAAACGGAATGAATACAGTACATGGTATCTAGAGCTCAGTATCTACCTGTGCAAAGCTCACGAAGCGATAGGTGCAGTGGCTGTTGTGTCCATCCAAAATGAGAAGGCGGTAGTCACCAGGGTCATCCAAGCGCTCGGCGGAAGCGGGTGCAAAGTCCTTCTCAAGCCACAACGCCCCGAGCTCCTGGTCTGTCCAGCCGTTTGGAGATATTGAGAGACTATGGAACACGTCAGCTGAAGATGAAAAAACCAAAGAGTGAAACCAAGATTTTACCTAGCGTTGCAAGGATTGTCCTCGCCCCATCGCAAATCCCGGCGCTGGCCCTGGAAGACCACAGACGGATGGAGAGTGCTGCCGTCGGCGGAGATGGCCTCGATGATGGTAACCAACTCGCGGTTTCCGCTTTCGATTTTACGCACGACCTTCTGATCCCGGTCGACAAGCACACAAGTCTTGTCGGCGATGCCCAGCTGAATGCCCTGGGTACAACGAGTCAGAATGGCCGGGGGAATGAGTGCATGGGCTGACCTTCTCATCCATATTCCAAATATTCTTAGGCTTGATATCGTAATGTTCGATCGTCTCAGCGAGGAGAGTGAAGTAGTCATGGACGACAGGTCGGGTCAAGGACTGAGCACGGCAAGCTTCCAGCGCCGTCGTCCATTTGACCTTGAGATCCGGGTGGCGCTTCTTGAAGCGGACTGGCCAAGTGACACCCAAGGGCGATCCGAAAATCTCGGCCGCGTAGTCACCAATCATGGTCAGGCTCAGCGGCAGGCCGCGTTTGGCAAGGCTCTGGTCGGTGTCAGATAATTGAAATGAGCAGAGATATGATATTCAGACCTTGATCCACTCCGCCAAAATGTCCTCCTGCACATCGGTAAGTCGACGTTCATGGGCATGAGCATCCACACGGGTCAACGCTCCGTTCATGCGATCCTGAACGGTGGTATGGGGGACTTTGTAGAATATGGCAGCCTTGCGTTGGGACATCAGGTGTGCCCCCGCGGCTGCGATAGCGAGTTGGAGGCGCCTTTCAATGGGGAGGTCATCAAGGTCCTCGTCATCGGCGAGGTAGTCATCGGGCACACGTGGGACTTCCGCATGCTCAATAGGTGGATCAGGGGCGCCCAAGTGAGATTGCGCACAAGGAGGCATCGAGGGTTGTGAACAGACAGATACGAATCAGAAGTGGAGACACTGCAGGAAGGTGGGTCTGTGTCCCTCTTATATGCAAAAGCGGAGCGCCAAACGAGCCATTGAACAGCATGGTATGACGGAAAACATCATATTGAAAAGGAAAATGACATGCAGGAATAGCTGGAATGATAACGATGACCGTTTGCGATATCGCCAAAATTGCCTAATTGCCAGAGATGACAGACATGTGGACCCCGATGAAATGAAGTGCAGATCCCAGGTGAGTTGGAATCAGCATCGAGGAGGTAATAATAACGTATGACGACCACCAATTCCACCGCTGGGGCTCTCCGCTTCCCTAAAAAGCTGAATATGGCGGGGATAAAATGGCTGTTCTTTACAGCGACCTGCAGCGACGGGAGAATAAAATCGCTAAAATCATATCAATGCGATCCAGGGAATGCTTTAACTGTGTTTCACACCCATACGAAGTTTGGCAGTCATCGCGCCATGATGAGGGCCAATACGCCAGCAACGAGGACACGGCCTTTGATAGTAATTTCGGGGCTCAAGCGAGAATTGTCGTCCGAATTGCGACATGGGGAGGCGGAACTAGACGGCTAGGGGACCGTCGAGACGAAGCCAGACGTCCACAGAACAGAATGAGCCCCAGATGTCGTTGAGCCACTAGATCCAGTAGGTATTTTGCAAAAAGCATGGCAATTAGCAGTAGGGGCTTTTGCAAAAGCCCCTACTAAGAAGCGAGTATCCCCGCCAAGGCACCGGTAAGCTTATCCGTGGCCGCCTCTACCGCTCCACCCCTTTCAGATGGATTCCGGCCCATTTCGTTTCCCAAAAAGGTCAAAATAAAACATTTAACAGCATATATCACAACTGATGGGGCCGGCCCTCGGCCACACGCCGTAAATATTACAAAAAAAGTGCGGGGCAGCCCAGGAACAGCACGAACGTCAAGCGGCCACTGCCGGAGAATCGGGAAAGCCGGGAACTGCACGGGAAAACACGGACGTGAACGGGTGCTACCGGAGAATCAGGAAAGGCCTAAAAGTGCGGGAAAAAAAAATGCACACCACGAGAAAAAGAGCGCGCTAGACGTCGTCGTACTGGCCCGAGCGAGGTGGTTTGGATGGCTAGCAGCGTATTCATCTCGGCCCTCCTTGCCGCCAGCTCATCTCCGCTCATCTCACCCTCCATCTCGGCACCCGCCCCACCCGCTCCTGAACCTGCCGGCTCCACGTCGGAATCTCCCTCGTCACCATCGTCCGAACCGCTGTCGTTGCCAAACCCATGGCCCCCAAAAGCCACATCAGGCTCCTCGCCTCCTGACGACTCGGACGAGCCTGCAGCTTGCGACCCCTCGGCGCTCCACCAGAGCTGATGAAAACGGCTCGCCAGCTTCCGTCTCATGGCCGCCTGCCGTGCTGCGAGCGCCATTGCGCCTTGGAGATGCGCCTCTGCATACACAATCCTCCCGCAGTAGTGCTCCCGCGTCGCCCTCTGGTCCCACACGCCCGCCTGCCACTCCAGCGTCCGGAGGCACCGATTCATCTCCTCTTGAAGGAGTAGCACCTCTTCGCGCCAACGCTTGACGCGCGCGTACGCCTTGCACCACTCTACCCTCACCCCGTCCTGCAGCTCTTGCCCCAAAACGCCGCCCGTGTACCCTGCACCCTGCCAAATCCAAGAGATGAGGCGGTTCTTTTCGCCCATTCCTGGCACACCCCGAACCTCCCCCTGCTCGTTCTCCTGCGCAGCCTCCTTGCGCTTCCCTTTCATCGCACGCTGCTTCCGTTTCTTTGCCTCCTCCTCATCTTCTAACATCCGAAGATCTGCTTTTTCCAACGGGCGCCAGCTCGCACTCCCTGCGACGTGTGTGAGCGCAAGGCGTGCAAGTCGCGCCTGCCGGTACGTCGCCGCAGCCACTTCGATCTTGCGCTGCTGCAAATCCACCAGGGATCTTGACCGGGTGGTTTGGTGCTGACGGCGCGAGTGTAGCGTTTTGTACGTTTGTAGCCTTCTCTTCACCCCAAGACCGTGGCGGATAAGGTCCAGGCTCCCAGCGCATTGCGCATCACGAAGACGCGCCTCTGCTGCGGCGAGCTCAGGGACGGAGAGGGGCGGCAGGCTACCGGCAGCTGAGAGCCCAGAGGGTAACAAGAGCGGCATGCGCTCCGCCTCGACCGCCTCAACGTCATCTCCTGCCGTCGCGAGCCGCTGCAGCGCACCAGGCGAGTACCTGCGCTGCATGAGGCGCAGCTTCTTCACCTGCCGCGCAATGCGAGTCCGGCGCGTCACGAAGTCCGTCAGGTTCTTTGTTGTGGGGGATCTGTTTGCCAGGAGGTCCGCAGCCAGCTCTCGCCTGCGTGACAGTAAGCCCGCCGCGCAATATATATATTTCCCAAAAAAACACGTACTGCTGTCCTTCAATCTCCAACCCCAGCATCAGGAACCCCGTCATCGTATCTTCGCCAGCCTCTGGCCCTGCGGCAGAGGCGCGCTCCCTTTCTTGCTCCTCGTGGATCAGCTCTAATTCAATGTCCCGCAGCGAGGGCCCTACGCATGCATCTCAGCACATGGGGCGACGAGGCCTCATAGAAAGCGCACGTACCAGATTGAGGAAGTTCGTAGGGGTTAGCCAGCGACGCCCCTGATTCGAAATCGTCCACTGCCTTCTTCCAGGCATCCACCTTGTCGTGCTGCTCTTCGGTAAACTCCTCGAGGCCTTCTTGTTGCCGTGCAAGCTCTTTGGTAGCTTTTGCGAAGCGCTTGCGAAGGGTCTCGCCTACAAATTCAGTGAGTAACAGACACCGAGCCGGAGGCGAGAGGTACGTACCCATGCCGACGACTTTGTTCCAGTTCCAAAAGTGCCAGAAGTCGTCCAGGGTATCCTGGCGCGACCCCCGGTCCCATCTCTCGTGTGCTCGCCCCCATCAACCCGCTAGAGGACCAAATCCTCTCAATTCCCTCCATATCAGCTTGGGCGGCTCCTAGCGTATACAACAGGGAAAAAAAAATCTTGACACTCTTCAGGTGGCCGAGGATATGAAGCTTGGGGATCACAAACTTGACGAAATATCGGACGAGGTGGAAGCGCAAGGCGGGCGGGAGATTGAGGAGGCGTTCTTTTAAATTCTTCGACCACTGACACATTATGTCGTATGACAGCAGGAAAAACAAAGACCGCGGACATGCTGCCAGGCGCTTGCCACGATATAATCCATGTTGCCATATCTGAGGGGTTTCCGTCAGCGTACTGCTTCGAAGAGCCAGCTCTTACACTCACTTTTCCCCCGCCTGCAGGTCGCCCACTCCGTTTTTTGCGACCACCTCGTGCCGGCCGCATGTAACCATTCCGCACCCCGTCGCTGCATAACCTTGCGAATACTTGGTATTGGCGTGGTCGAGTGCCGCCAGGCCAGTACAGGTGCTCATCTGCACAAAAATGGTCAGGCTCATGCAACAAGGCAACTGTATGCGGGGCCGTACCTCCTTCTGTTCACCAACGTCTTGACAAAGGGACCGTAGCTTTTCCAGGCGGTGAAGTACGCCCATCCGTCCTGAATACTCGGGTCTGCAGCCCAGCTCGAGATCATCTTCCTCTTGAGACGGAAACAAGCGTCTATGGCCCAATAGACGGCGTATAGGAACCTGAGAAACGTCAGCACCCGCTGTGAAAGCCTAAGTAAGCGGCTTACCTCTTCTCCGGCGGCGCACTTTCCCACCCATCTGGAAGATTACCCCGACTTTCGGGCACGCAATGCAGTCGACGGCGAGCTCCCGCTCCTGGTCTCTGCGGCGCATCGGTCCGGGTCGTTACCCATGCCGCCCCGCTTCAGAGCGCGCAAGCTCCGCCACTCGCGCACGACGCGGAGCGCCAGCTTGATATCGACGCTGCCATGCCACGCTCGCGTCAGGCCATGCCCTCACATGCTCTTGAAAACTTACCTTGAAAGCCCTGCTGCCAGTATTGTCGGTTGATTTTGGCCAGCGCATTGAAGAAATGATACACAGTGGTCTTGCCCTGAAGGCTGACTGCATGGAAGAGCTTGAGAGCGGAGATCGTGATCGCGCTTTTGGGGGCGTCCGGCGTCGAAGGGAAACCACCCGTATGATAGCAATTGCTCCAGCGATGCTGAGAGCCGCTGAGACGGCATTGACAGAAGTCAACAGCTACGTGGTGGAAACCGCTGGGGGAAATGACCACAAACTTCTCGTGGCCCCGGTGCGCATGCGTGCAGGGCACGTTGTCTGAATGCCCCAGCTGAACCCTTAACCCCAGCTGCCTGAGCTCACGGCGTTCGAAAAAACTCCCGGTCCACGCCTACACAGACACGCGCTGTGGGTCAGCACCTCGTAAAAATGACAGCGCCCAGACGCACCTCAATGCGACATAAAGGGCGGAGCCGGTGCGCCTCGAGTATACATCCTTTGCAGAACATCCGCACCCCATGGCACTCAGAGCACCGATACCTCGCAGCCTCACCGCAAGAGCATAGCCCTCCTGGCCCATGGGGCCCTCGCGAGTGACGAGTACTCGCAAGTACGCGTCTCGAAAGCCCTCCACCCAATGCTGAAGGCTAGCATCCTGAAGACAGCGATCAGCGACGAAAAAAGCAGCCCTCAGGGGATAACTCACCGTTGCCGCGTACCGTTTTCTTTTCCGCGAACTCAGCCTCTCGGGCGAAATCAAGTTCTCGGCGGGCAAGTCCTGCCACTCATCGCCGTCGTCTTGACTCGCAAAGCTCGCCGACGACTCGGCTCCAGGGCCACTCTCGTGCTCGTCTTGCAGTGAAAATAATTGAATATCCGCGCGACGCCCATCTGCCGACAAACCCCCTGCACGAGCCTGTAGAGGGTCTGCGTCTCTGAGCGTATGACCGAACGATTGAAGAGAGAAGACGTTCGCCCGTTTCTTGACGTTGCCGATCCTGGCCCCCGACTTGTGTTTGCTCATCAGCCACTGAGCCGGACAGCAAGGCAGCCGTGTCCTCTGGGGCGCGTAGGGGATGAAAGGGAGAGAGACAGAAGAGAGCGCTACGCAGACCAGGGGAAGTAGAGCAGGTGTGGACGGGGACGAGCAGACGAGAAAGACCTTGGAAAATACCCCGTGGCTACCTCGTGGCGACTCGGACCTTCTGGCTGTGCTATTGATTACGTGACTGCACCGTGAAAAAATTCCAAGAAAGCAATGATTATTTCCGAGATACGGCGGCGCGGTAAAATTACAGGTACTACTTGAAGCGGCTATACAAAGTCAGTACTACATAGAGAAGCACAAGATAAGACTTACGTGGATGCATCCCCGCACTAGTCGCTCTCGATATCAGAAATATCGTAAACCTCCAGCGCTGAGTCTGTGGCATGGGCAAGGGCGTTACTGACGGACGAGGTAGCCTCAAGCTTCCGGAAAGAGCCATCTGCGAGACCCCGACGCATTTCAGAAGAAGCCTGTTGCCTAGAGCGCGGATTAGATTTGGGCATTGTTATGGTAGAGCGGGAATGTACGAGTCGGCGGTAAACGGTGGTGTCCTTCCCTCGAGAATACACATACAAAACGCGTTTGGGGCGACTGGGAGTGGATGGCGGGGAAGCGGAACTCGACAGACTGGTGGACGCAGTGGTGGACGCAGCAACTCGCGCTCTGGGTGTGGCGGGGGTGGAGGGCTTCACGGATTTGCGGTCAAGCGGCGGTGGGGTGCGTGGAGAGGCAACTGGTTGACGAGCGGCATCCCATGCCTGTGTAGCCGCAGACCACCCAGTGTGTTTCTTGTGGACGCTCTCTTGAAGCCGATAACCTGAACGGAGGCGTCCTCCCTATAACTTTTGTTAGACTTGGTCCAAACAAGAGAAAAACACGCACCAGTGTGTGTAGATACCGGGGACGTGACCCTGTATGACAACATAGAATTCGAACGTCTCCGAGCCCGTTTGTCTTCAAAGCCCTGGCGTGGATGAAGAACGGCTCGCGGTGTGAGGCTGAGGTTGCCGAACGTGTGCTCGAGGTTGGTATTGACCATGGCGCGTCGTGGTATGGACAGAAGCAAGAGAATGATGTGTCCCAAAATGGCAAAGCAAAGCCCCTATCAGCGGTGGCTTTGGAACTTCGAAGCAAAGAAACACTTCCTACCCGCCTTTCTGCTGCTCAATATCTACCAAGAACATATTATTAACCATATTCATGAAATATAAAAAGGTATGGAGCACGTTTCAATTTATTAGCTACGAAATTATGATAACAGCACATTTCCAGACGAACCGCTTCAAGGCCGTCCTCTCTAATATATTCGCTTCAAACTATTGTGAGTTGCGACATTATTAGCACCGTTAAAGTTGCTAACGGACTTGGCACCCCCTCAGTTGAGCGCCCTGATAGAGAGCTTGGCTTCCCTTTCCTACAATAATCAAGGCTCGTTCCAGCGTAATTTGAGCTCAAATCTTGCTGCGCGCCTGGATTTGAGGTTTTCCAGGTGTCCCCAACCACATATATCAAAAGCAACCAGTTTGACGAGGTTCTGAAAATCAACATTTTTTCGGCGTGTTTTGGGAATTTCGGGACGTGTAGGCAGAGGAATGGCCGATAAAGACCTTGTGAACATGGCAAGGCCACGACGTGACCCGAATATTTAGTTTGAAGTGGGGTATTTTGTTCTGTGGACCATCGGTGACAAAATAGACCTGAAAACAGCAAGTTGAACCAAGGTATTCGTGTTGAAACTACGTCTTTGCATGCCCGCTTGGACTCAAATCCGAAATTTTGAACCTTGATCTTTTAACGGGGTTCTAGTTTTAACAAATGTTGTTATAGCATCCTATACATGTTCGGTCAGCATTTTTCCATATTTTAAGACGCATGCAGGTGCGATATGAACCAAGTTGTGATTGGGTTGAAATTTTGGCGCACACGTCACTTGTCGAGGCAATATAATATTAGCGCTGGAGACTTTCTGTTAGATTTTGGATATAGTGTAAAGAAGCACTTTTTTGATTCTGCTAGTCGTTGAGATCAGCCCGACAGGACGAAGTAGAAGGCTTGCAGTGTAAAAGTAGAACCCTTTCGGGGAACTCCGAGACCGGACCGCCAGTCCGCGCCAATGACATTGAGCCTGGGTGATGGGCGCTTGCACACGTTGCTTAGGCGCCGAAGCCGCAAAGCCCTCAAAAAAAGTGCAAGAAGCGGGTATATTCACGAACGATTGTAGCAAAGGTGTAGTATACGGAAAGCTCTAAGCACGGCGCGCTTTCTTCTTCGGCGGCGGCGCCTCCGGCTCGCTCTCCTCTTCTGTCAAATCGCTGAAATCCGCGACTTCGCCTTCATCCCAAACCTCCACCCGGTGCCGCCCAGAGAAGTTCTTGACCTCAGGTCCTTCCACCGGCTGAATTTTTTGAGAGCAGTGGCGCAGCGCGTGCGGCGATCAGCCTCCCGCGCTGCGACGTCGTCGGCCGTGGCGTGCGCGTGCCATTGGATATCCGTTTGGAACCCGTTGGCCACCCAGCGAAAGAGCGCGCCGGCGGAGTATGTATGATGGAATAGTGCTCTTCACCCGCTTGGATGGGCGTGTTGGAATGCGTGACGACGGCCGAGGGAATAGAATGCTGCAGCCGGCGGGGAACACGGATGATGAGGTCGTAGTCCCAGCAAACCAAAGTGCCCGCCCTTGTCGGCGTCAAAGGCCCGAGAGCGCCCACCAAACACATCCCGTCGGCTTTATTGGCGCCGTCCGGTGGGGCGGAGACACAGAGGCGGGGCCGAGGTTGACGGTGACGGCGGCAAAAGGGCTGCGGGAAAGGTGGGGCGCAGATAAGGTTTTTCCGGAGAGCGCCTGCTTCGTCCGGTGGTAGTCGGAGAAGATCTGGAAGCACGCAGCTTGAAAAACCGCTGGCGAGCGGGGCGATGAGCGCGGGGGCAGGGGGTGAAAGAGCGGGACTAACGGATGGGGTAGTCGCCATGCGCTCGAATGTTCTTGTCTTGAAGCAGATCCTCCAGGGCGCACGATTCTGGCCTGAGCGCTGCTTGATGTTGCCGACGGTCTGCCTCCCTCCGCCGAACGCGAAGCCGTCCGTTTCGCTGGGAAAATTCCCCCGCGATGGCTGCAGGCGCTGGGAGGGAACGACATCTTCTCGCGCGCAGCACGCATAGCAGCAGTCGCCGCTTCAACGACAGGCGCCCACTGGTCAGGGTGCACAGGAGTGGGACTAATATGCCGATAATTCGGCGCTTGCGATCGAGGATGAGGTGGCATTTCCTATGAAAGGTGTCAGCCAAAAGAGCGCGCCAGAGGAATGGAATGGTACGTGCTCGCCGTTCCAATCGATGTAGCGCATATGTTTCTTCAAAATGTCCGGCTCGTCGGCGTGAGGGAGCAAGGGGTGCTCTAGAGGTGAGGTTAAACCGGTCCACCGCTGCTTCGTAGCTCTGAAGCCGTCTGCCGAAAAGCTGATGCTGAGGAATTGACTCGGTGGCTTTCTGGAGAACGTGAGGGCTGGGTAAGGGAGGTGAGATGCTGGAGAGAGAAGCGACGGTGTCCGCCTTGCGCTTTGCGCGCTGCCGGGCTCTGTTCTGCTGCTTCTTTTTCTCGCGGCCGGTGAGTGGCTGGGAGGCTGCAGCTGTAGGCTGTGGGGGTGGCGCTGGCTTTTCGTGACGTGCGTTGAGGCCGGTTGCCTCTTCCACCTCAAGCTCGTCTTCTTCGGAGACCGCTCCGCTGGCTTCGCGCGCTAGGCGCGCCTCGTTCTCCCTCTTCAAGGCCTCTTCTAGGTCGTACTCCTCGCAGATGATAGGCTCGCCAAGGTCAAAACCTGTACGCCGAGGTCAGAGTTATAAGATCAGGAGAAGGCGGTGTGATGCGAAGGAAGGGTCGTTTAAGATGTAGGAAGGACGTGCCGCCCTGCTCTAATGTGAGAGTTGGGCGGCGCGCTCTCAAGGAAATGACAAGAGAAAGCACGCCACCCTGCTCCGATGTGAGAGTTGGATGGCATGCTTCCATGAAAAGGGAAAGAGATCAAGAAGAAGGTGAAGGGAATAAAATTAAGAATATTGGTACTGACCTTCCAGTTCGTCCATGGTAGCAGAGAATGTGTTGCTTGTGGATCAGGTGAGAGTGACCTGACACGTTGTCACTTGTCACAGCATCAGCAAACGCGCACCGTCCGTTGGGCTCCATCCCGCCGTCTCAATCATGGCTCCCCGTGGCAACAAAGGCCACTTCCACGGTGATCCTCTGGATTTCCTCAATGGCTATATCGGTCAATATATTGCAACCGCTGCGAATGCAAAAGAAAACTTCTGGACCGACTTCTTCCCGGCATGGGATGAGAAGTATCCGACCCTCGAATCTACGGAGCGAAAAGAGCTGGAGGAGGAGGAAGAGTCCTATCAAGCAGAGAATGATCGATAGCGTGAAAAAAACCAACGCGGAAGAGGTGGCGAAACGTGGACGCCGCAAAGCTGCCATCCAGCCGCACCCCGCAACAAGCGAGCGGCTAAACGAACTGCGAGCGCGTGCAGCAGACAGAGGGGTGCGTTAAATTCCACGTTTTTTTGGGGGATATGTGTTGAAGAGTAACGTCCCTACAGAAATTGAAATCTTGGTTTTCTAACGCGAAGACGAAACAGCAGTCGCAAGGTCGAACCCTTTCGCGCTTGGCTGGCTAGCATCAAGGCTGTCAAGGGTGTCCCTCGCCGCGTCCAGCTGCCCTGGGTGCTGTGGCAGGATGCCAGCCACGGCGAAGCCCTGCGCGCCCGCTACCGAGAGGCGTACAAGAAAGAGGCCGACGACGAAGAGAAGAGGGGAGCCTTCTCGATCCGTTTGAGAAGGACGGCGACGAAGGTGAGGATGGCGAAGGCCCGACGCCTGCGCAGCTGCTTCACCGAAAGCACCGCCTCGCCCAGACGTATTTTGATGAGCTCACCGAGGAGGAGCAGGAGAGGGTGCGGGAGAAGAGGGAAGAGGAGTATGCCGCCAGGCTAGCTGCGCACAACCGGCTCATGCAGGGTAATGCCGCCTGCACCGCGGAAGAGCTGGCTGAGTAGGTGCCCAGAGCTGTGCGGCGCAAATCAGCGCTGATACTTTTTTCTAGGCGTCGACGCCATGCTGAGGCGATCTCCCAGCGAGCCCTCGACAGCATGTGCTCGCAGATGCAGTGCAAAGGGTCGTTCTTCTGGGGGAGATCGTAGATGGGGACAGTGACGAGATTTTCTTGTCCATGTGAGTACTTGCGTGATTTTCTTGCTGGGCGCTCGCTGATGTGCGCAGGGTGCAGCAGGGCGCAATGCCGCGCCCGTCCGGGGGTCGATTTCACGACGTGGGCCCCGGTTCGCTCCAAGGCCGTGCTGCAAGCCTTCGCCGACTTCCTGGTCGCGTGCAGAAGGAAGAAAAAGGTAGGGCTTTTATATCTTGTAGTTTGTGCAGCTATCTGATAGCCCGCAGGCGTACTCGGCCCTCTGACAGACCCAGGGCCTCCAGCCCCACACGCCGCCGCCCTTTGCACCCGGTGCATGGGCTCTCTCATCCCCCTGCCGCCCTCAGCTTTGCAGCCGCCTCTCCTCCCCTTCTGCCGCCGGTACCGCCGCGCCTGTCGTCTCAGGTGCAATTGCGGAGAAGACGAGCCAGCAGAAGGCAGGGAAGAAGGCAGGGAAGAAGGCCAAGAGGAGAAGGGGGGAGGAAGAGCCCGAGGCTGAGGAGTCTGGCGCCGAAGACGATGAGGGCGAGTGGCCGGGCGGGGGGGTCCGACGACGAGCTTGAGCAAGACCCTTTCGCGAACGAGGAGGAGGAGGGGGAGGAGGAGGAGGAAGCGCAGCTGAAGCGCCCCGCAGGCCCCTGCAGAACTCGCTGGCGGCCATGGCGATGCCCGAGCGCAACCATCGCATCCACACCCTCAACGCCCTCAGCGACGCGGAGTATGACCGGGAGAATAATGTCGCCCGTAACAAGGACCTTTTCCGCAGGCTGTTCCCCGTGGATCCCGTGGTCGAGCTCGGCTTGAGGGCGCCGCCGAGCAACGAGCCCCCGCCGAGCAGCAAGCCCCGCCGAGCAGCGAGCCCCCCCGAGCAACGAACCCCCGCCCCAGCCGACCGGTCCTCCCAACACCTTGCCAACGCCACCGGCCAGGCGCAGGTCGCAGATCCGGGCAGCGACGGGGTGATGCCGATTGACGCGCCCATGGCGGCGAGCTCAGCAGAGGACGAGCCAACGCGGCCCTCCCAACGCCTTGCCAGCGCCGCCCCAGGCGCAGGCCGTGGACTCGGGCAGCGGCGGAGTGATGCCGGCAAGCTCAGCAGAGGACGAGGGCGCCCCGGCCTCTGCTCACGGGGCTGCGAGCGCGATGACCGAGGCGCAGGCTCCAGCGGGCAGGGCCGCGGGAGGAATGGACGTGCCTGGCCCTCGGGCCGGTCTGGCGTGTGCTGACGTGGCGCGCGCTGACGTGTCGTCTTCGGAAAAGCACGCGAAGTACTAGCCCATTTCCAGTCTGGCATAAATCTCCCTGCGTGGGGAGCTGTGGTGGACGCCTGGTGTGCGCTCGAGCGGGCAACGGGCTTGCAGGTGCCAGGGAAGGCGCTGCCCGCCTACGGCCGCCCTGAGGCTGTGAGCTGGTGGGTGCAACGCGCCCGTAACGACCGCCGCATCCCTGCTGGCCTTGAGGAAGAAGACCAGTGAGACGCCTTCTATGACAAGACTGTGAACTGGTGGATTGCAGTGAACCCCGCCTGGCGGAAAGAGGGTGTGACGGGGCCGGCGAGCTTCGTGGAGCGCGGGCTTAAGCAAGAAAGCGGAGGAGATTTGGAAGGGCTGCCAGCAGGGCTGAATGGATTGACCAGTGTTGTCGCCTGCTGCCTGTGGTGGTGGTACCAGCTTGCTGGGGTGGTGGAGGTGCACCCCGTTGGAAGAAGTTGGCGGACGACGTTACATGGGTGCTAACAGAGAAGTCTAGGGCCTTTGGCCACAAGAGAGCGGTTGCGCCATCTGGAGATGAACCCGCAGGAAAGCGTGCACGCCTAGGATAGCTTTCTTTCCATTGTTTTTTTCTTGCAGGAATTTATTTCGCATTTTGGACAAGCTTGCCCAAATAGGAGTACTCGTAAACACTGTACTGCCAGGAAACAGCAGCCCAATATATGTACAGCCTGTTTGGGGTTAGATTTCACCAGGCGCAATGGAATTACATGGCTACCTACCCATTTGGGCAACCGACGCCGGCCGCTAGGTGGAAAATATTAAAAAGCTGGCTATCTGCCGTATCGGAGACCCTCTCGGGGATATTCGCTTGTTAGTAGGGGTTTTTGCAAAAGCCCCTAGTACTTATATCCATGGTTTTTTTAAAAGTTCTTACTGTACCTGCTGGAGAAGGAGGGAGAGACGCCACCATCATCACGAAGCTGCTAGGCACAACTAGACTCTACCCCCCACTTTTTCGTTACGTCGCACGCACTGGACGTTTTCGCAGTGTCCATGGAGATCTCCCCGACATACCAGCCATCGAAGGGAAACACCATCCCAGCTCCAACCGCAACACCCCGTAAACCTGACCGACCGACCAACGCGCACCCTCGCCCTGCGCC